>PVIJ01001882.1:0-180241 GCA_004024925.1 Scalopus aquaticus
TTCAAGGCCCGGCCGGGGAGAATCCCACATGGCGTGGCAGACCTCTCCTGCCTCGCCCGCTGCTCCCCTCAGCAGTGTATTTCTAATCTGCCTGTTCTGCTCCCCGCTCTGTCTCTGGTGAACCCTCTCGCCGCCCCATGCCTCTGGCCTGTACCCCAGCTTGTATGTATAAATAAAAAATAAATAAATCTTTAAAATGAAAAAAAAAAAAAAAAAAAAAAAAAAATCGTTATGATAATCTTTTGTATTCTTACTAAAACCTTGATTACGTAGCTTCAAAAGCACATATCCATCTTCTGAAAAATGTTGTGATCAGCAAGTTTCTGCGTAATCAATCTTATTATAAACATAATGTACTCCCTCAATAGCTGTAAACCGTGAACTGATACCTAAAGAAAAAAATGTACTGTTAGTGTATTTAAAACATTCTTTGTAATTCAAAGCAAGACAACCTAGGAGGAGTTAGTAATAATCAACCTGTTTCTAGCTACTTGTAAAAGATATGTCTCTTTATTCGCACCTGCGAATAAACTCCTTTGTGCCTCACACTACCGAGACAAGTACTGGGCTGTTTCAGTTAATGATAAAAATGTCCTTGACAGGTCACAGACCACCATACAAAACTTAATGAATTGCTTCTTTCCCATACCCCTTTTCTGTGTTTCTTGGCAACCAAATACCAGCCATGACCTCTAGACCACAATAAACAGTATATTCAAAAGAAAAGTTAATCTTTATCTAACCTTTACGTACTAACAAAGTATGTATTTTTGTCTCAAACATGTCTTGTTTCTGTAAACTATGTAACCTTCATTATTTGTTAAAATTATGCTTACTTGCCAACTTTTATAATATAAAACCCCGCCACCTGGGGAATAAAGCGGAGAAAAGCCTGATCACACTTTCTGAGGTGTGCTGTCTTTCATTCCCTCCTCTCCCTCCTCTCGCCGAAGCCTTCCCCACCCTCCGACAATAACTTTGCCCAGAGCTGGCCTCCAGCAGTAAGGGAAAAATATTTATTTTCAGATGCTAAAAACGAGTATTAACCTCATAGAAGAGACTGGTGGGAGAAGAGTCCCAGCCCGCTGCTTCCTTGAGCATAAATCTTTCCCCTCCATACAGCCAGTTATTACGTCTAAGTTGACGCAAATATAGCTGTTCAATAAATAGAGTCGGGGCCTCCCTGGTGGTGCAGCGGTTGAGCGCTGCGCTGTGGAGCTGTCGGCAGCGTCAACAGGAGTTCGACGCCCAGCCAGGGAGATTCCCACATAGCACAGCAGACCTCTCCTGCCTCACCTGCTGCTCCCCTCAGCAGTGTATTTCCGTCGATCTGCCTGTTCTGCTCCCTGCTCTGTCTCTGGTGAACCCTCTCGCCACCCCACGCCTCTGGCCTGTACCCCAGCTTGTATGTATAAATAAATAAATCTTTAAAAAATAAATAAATGAATAAATAAATAGAGTTGGTATCCACTCCCCCCCAAAAAAAATGATGATTGTAAAAGCACGTTCCCAGAGTGAGTGCACTTTTGCACCGTTTCAGACTCTGGGGTGGCCTGTCTGGTGCCGTGTCTCTGCTGTCGAGAGCGCCCTCCGGCCCACACTCCTTGGCCCTCCCATGCACAGCTCAGGACTCGCAGTTGCTCTGGCTGCGACAGACACTGGGGGCGCAGAGATGCACAAGGCTGTCTGTCGCATGGCGCTCAGGAGCATCTGCACACCTGCATGGGTGGCGGGGCCTTGTGTCATAGAAGACAGCACCTGAGCATGGCTGGGTGGGCAGCAGAGGCTTCTTGGAAGAGGAGATTTCTAAGCTGATTTCTTTCCAGTGAGTGAGAATTGTCAGGAAGGAGAGCAGAGCACAGGAGCAGACCTGGAATAAGAAAGCCACGGAGGTTTGGCGAAACTGAGTCAGAGGGCTGGCCCACGCAGTGTGAGGAGCACCACACGGGAAGGAGCAGGTATGCTGAGTGGTGGGTCCACGCTGTGTCTTCCCTGAGGTCTTCCGGATCCTCTTCTTGTGCAGATGCGCAGTCGCTTCTCTGATGGACAGAAATATAGAAATAAGAAGGTGCTTGCTGTGTTTGGAGGGTGTTGCTCCCAGAGGCTGGGAAACAAGATGAGGCAGAACCACATTAATGCAGAGAGGAGAGCAGGCCCGTGCTGAGAGGCAGTGATGGCATGAAACAGGTGGGGTTTGGAGCTGGCATCACCCGCCCCATTTGCAGAGGAGAAAAATTGTTTTCTGAGAGAATAGGAAACTTACTCAGCGTCCCCAAATTAAATTAGATCTTGTCATTCTGATCCCTTTGGTTGTTGAAGAGGACAAGTGGAGTAAAGGAATGAAAAAGGCAGAAAGAAGAGAACTGAAAGAAGGAAATAGCATTTCATTGATAAAAGCAGAGTCAGCAATCAATATATACGTATATTGAAGACCTCCTTTGTGTGGAAGAATCAAAGTGGAGAGCGTGCATGTACAACTGGCCCCAGCCTTTGGTTATTCACATCTGAGTTGCCACCTTTCCAATTCCCTGTGATTGGGCGATTATTTTCATGTTATCAGATCTATACCCACACAAAACACAGAGAATTGTCTGTGCAGTGCTCAGTGGCTGTGCTCCCTGCTCACCAAGATCATCCCTCTCCCTGGAGGCCTGATTCTGAGCTGGAATTTATGAAATTCCCTTGACCCCATAAGTGTGCTTTTTTTCCCCCATAGAGAGTTAGCTATTTGGAAATGAGCCTCAGGACCAGCAAGCTGTTGTCAAGACAGGAGATGTCGTGCCTCACTCTGCTGGTCATTACTTTTTAATCTCAGTCTATGTCTCTTCTAATTGGCATCATAAAATGTCTCTGGAGAGCGAGAAGCCCAAAACACTTAATAGCTGTAATGGTCCTGGATAAAAATAATGAGCCAAAAAAACCTTGGGTTTAAAAAATGCTTTTCCCTAAATGGGAAAATCCATCAGAGCAAGTGAAAAGGAGCTCAGATTCGATGGGCACTGTCCATGGCCCAGATGCTTCTGAGTCAGCCACAAAAGAATGACAGTAAAAGGGTTCTCAGGTGAATTAGATCACTTGCATTTATGAGGGGGGAAATTGAGCTTGGGTCTTCCTAACGAGCCCGGGGGGTGCCCTGTCAAGCAGGTCAGTGTCCACAGCACATCCTCTTTGCCTGCCTCAGGTGCTGGATGAGTCCAGAGCAAGATCACTGTCTCTGGCTGTTGGCTGGTCTGTGGGTTCAGGTGCAGTAGAGAAATATCCATCCGCTGCAAGGAAGAACGCCCTGACTACTAAATGGAGGAATGGACAGATACATTACAGATGGCTTTACTTACCACTTTGATTATGACTAGAATGGTTGGTTGGAATCATTTCCTTGCAAAATGGTTTGTACCATTCTGTGTGCTACCATATAACACCATCGTTACAATAGTCATTTCTGTGCTAGGCGCAGTCATAGCAGATGTTTTCAGAGATGATCTCTTTCCATCCCTACAAACTCTATGAAGCAGGTTTTATAATCTCCATTTAAATACAAGGAGCATAGGGGCATCATGGGATATGCCTGAGACCATCCCAGCTCTTCTGGCCTGAGGACTGTGCACAGTCTGGTGGGTCTGATGTGGCTTCTCTCCCGCAGTGACAGGGTGGAGGGAGGGCTACACCCATGGCCGTGAACCTCTGCTCTTGAAAAGCAAGATGACGGCAGTTCAGGGACAGTTTCCAAATAATAAAATGATGCCTAAAGATTAGACATTGACGTACTAACCATGATAGGGCCTGGGTGAGACACTGGGAGTGAGGGTTCAAGATATCAACATCCGACCTTCTGTACCCAAGGGTGGCACTCACAGTCTCCTCACAGCGAGGTGCCCCCTTCCTCTGCAGGTCAAAGGCCGCCACATCTCTTAGCACTGACTCAAGGCAGGCACTTGCCGGAAGGACCCTCCTCACTCCAGTCCTATCAAATCCAAGTTAATCTGCCTCCTCCTCCTCTCTGCTCGGGAGCTCCTCCTGGCTCCAGCCTCACCCCTTCTTCCTGATTCGTGCTTCTCTCCCCACTGAACTCAGTCCTCTTCTTGGCTGTCAGGCTATTTTTTAATAGTTTATTATTCAATAAATTATTACCAGTCAATGTTACAATTCAGTAAATGCATATACATTTGAGAAAAGCTGGAGACCAAAAAAATCATCCCAAAAGAAACCCCCAGTTACAATTTGGACTCTCCCCCTCCAATTGTTAGGATGTGAATGTCTTCACGGTTATTAAATGTCAATTTTTAGCAGGATGTAAGGTCGCTGGAGTCCAGAGAGATACGACCCAGGAGAGAGAGAGCCAAATAGGGAAAACCAAGAGGGACTCAAAACCCAGAACATTAAAATTTTTCCTACATACCCAGATAGTTTTTAAGGCAGATGGAGACCATCCCACTGCAAAACCATTATTTGTTCAAAATATTTTGAATTAATCCAGGTAAGAAAATTATACTTCCACTGATAGAAGATTTGGCCACGTGATCTGCTCTGGCCAATAACACGTAAGTAGAGTGATGTGCACCAAATCTGGGTATTCTCCACATTCATCCTTTCTTTTGACATGAGTCCATCTAAAGGCTGCTCCTTAGTCCCGGATGAAGAGATATGGAACAAAGATGCACCTAACTTGCAACTCGAGATGAACGTGATCGTGAACAGGAACAGGTGTTCTAATCCACCAAGCTGTTGAGGGCAGGGGAGACCCCTTGTTCCTGCAGCATAAGCCTAAATGGACTGATCCACTTTCGTGGTGTCATGTAAAACAGATGTACCTATCCCTGGTGGACTAAATGCTGAAGACCAGGAAAATCATAATGAGACTTTTAAAAAAAAATGATTTATTTATTTATACATACAAGCTGGGGTACAGGCCAGAGGCGTGGGGCGGCGAGAGGGTTCACCAGAGACAGAGTGGGGAACAGAACAGGCAGATCAGAGATACACTGCTGAGGGGAGCAGCGGGCGAGGCAGGAGAGGTCTGCTGCACCATGTGGGATTCTCCCCGGCTGGGCATCGAACTCGCATCACGCGCTGCCGACAGCTCCACAGCGCAGCGCTCAACCGCTGCGCCACCAGGGAGGCCCCATAATGAGACATTTTGATTGTGCGATTCAACGAACCCCAATGGCTGTGGGGACGTAAGGACAGAACACTTAAAGTGGATGTTGCAGTCAGGTGTCGACGAGAGACATTTTGGTCAACGGCAGCCACGTACACACAGTCCCATAGACTCCTCCACGCAGCCCTGATGGTGGTAGGGTGGTAGGTGGTAGGTGATAGGTGATGTCACCTGTGCTGGTGTGCCGTTAGCTGGAGGACCTCACACGATGGCAAGATTGCCTGGGACACCTGCCTCAGCACGTGTCCTTCTCCTTACGCAAGGCAGGAGCCAAGAGGATGAGGGGCACCCGTTTTGGTGGGCGCTGCCCTTTGTCTCGTGCAGCAGCGCTGATGTGTCATTGGCTCTCCCCCGCTCTCAGAAGGCAGGTCTCGGCTGTTAGCAACATTCCAGGTGGGTCATTAAGGAGAGGCCAGTCAGCGGCTTTCACACCCCAGCCTCATCGGTGGCAGAGCTGTGATTCACACACTGTCGCCCCAGCATCTGGAGCTGGTCTCTTGGGCGGATTCTGGCTGGGCTGCCGGCAAGGCTGCCAAGCAGATGGCCGTTCCTGGTGGGGACTGTCTGTGGAGAGGGGCATGGCGAGATTCCTTAACGCAAGTGACTGTCCTGGTTGACTCAAAGAGCGCTGGTGGAGCTGGCCTGCCCACCTTCTTTCTGATGGAAAGCCTGCCAAGAATGCTTGGTAGGTTTGTCAAACTTGCAAACTTACGTATCTGGAATGCGAGAGAGGAAGCGAGAGCCCAGAGAAGTCTGAATCATATGCATTCATGTTCTTGAGAGTTTTTTAAAAGAAAGCAAGTCCTACTAGTTAAAATTGCTTGGAGAGTAAGTGATGGTGGGGATTCAAGTGGGGATTCAAGCAGCTGATGCAAGAGTGACTGTGAGCGTCTGGGTGGTTTCAGAACCAGGAGGCTGGACGCTGGGGGTCACGGGGAGTTGGGAACCAGAGCCTGGAATTCTTTCGAGGCTTCTTTTGAGTCTTCTCTTAGGAAAATAATTCTTTGTTCTCTTTTGCCGCTGTGCCCAGTTGCCATCCGCCCTCTAGCTCCTCTACCTTACATTTCTCCCATCTGGAGAGAGACGGTTTAGTTTCATTTCCCAAAACTTCAGGAAAGGGCTTTGGCTTGGTGCATTGCATTCAAGTGTCTGCATCCAGTGAGGTCAGTGTTAGCCTGGAGTGTGGACCTGTAAAACTCAGCAGCTCTGGTGTTACTAGACTGCAAGGTGGAGAGTTCTAGAAGAGGTGCTGAGAGAGGGGCAGGCAATTTCATGAAGTCTTAATACACATGTGCCCTGGAGAATATTTGGACAAAACAAGAAAGTAGAAAGGACAAAAGTGGGGGGCAAAAAAGTGGGTTTCCCTGCAAAAGGGTCTTTTTCTTTTCAGGTCCACTGCTTACCTGCTAATGGAGCACACTAGGAAAATGCATTTGGCCTAGGAAATTAATTGCGGAGAGCACTTAATGCCTCTACCAGACCTCTGTGCCCAGGTCCCGGGGGCTGGGAGGTGGGGAGGCTCCTGCCCACTCGAACAGGGGGCCGGGGAGCAGGTGGAGTGAGGCCGTTTCCGGCACCCGATGACGGTGTGTGCAGGTGTGAGTCTGAGTGTGAGCAACTGTGAGCGGGTATGCAGATACGTGTGCTGAGAGTGTGGGCATGTGAATGGATGAGTGAGTGTGTAAGCACGTGGATGAGTGTGAGTGTGAGTGGCATGGGTGGGCATGTTAACGTACGAGTGTGAGTGTGACTCTGTGTTTGAGTAAGATTGAGTGTGAGTGTGTGGATGAGTGTGGGTGTGTGAAATTGTGCTTGTGAGTATGAGTGTACATTAGTGTGAGAGTGAGTGTGAGCACACGTGTGAATGAGTGAGCACATGTGGGTGGTACGAGAGTGTGTGTGTTTGTGTGTGAGGGTGAAGACGTGTGAACACGCGTGTGTGAAGGGCGTGTGCAAGCCGTGGGTGTGCTTTGTGCTGGCACAAAGATGACCACACCTCACGGCCCTTCAGGCAGCCGCTTTCTCCCGTCATTTCTCGCACCGGACGCCGACCTGTCTCGGCCACCCCGGGGGCGCTCTGCGCTCGGGCACACACAGCAGGAGCAGGCATCCCCCCGCTCATCGCTGCCGACTTTCGGGGTCAGCAGAGCTAGTTGGGTCGGGGGCTGTCCTGGACATTGCTGGAGGTTTACACACCTCTGGCCTCGACCACTTGATGCCAGCCAGCCCCCAGCTCCCGCTCGTGACCGTCACCAGTGTCCCGGAGCAACACCGACGCCAGCTGGGGAAGCCGGGAATCGCGCTGGCGCTAGAGGGGCTGGGGGCAGAGGCAGGGGAGGGGCTGTGGCGTCGGGAGACGGGCTGCCGCCGGTTAAGAGGGACCTCGTCGCGGGCCCTGGGCCTGCAAGCCAAGCTCAGAACCGGGCTCGGCTGGGAGGCGGCTCTGCAAGGCTGAGCCGGGGAGGCAAACCCAGCTCCAGCGGGCTGGAGGCGACTTGGCTCAGGTGGGCCTGTGGGGACCCAAGAGGTACCCATGTAGCGGGAGGAGGGGTGGAGTGTGGGTGCGGGGCACTGGGAGAGAAGACAGACATCACCAGGGCGGAAAGAGGGAGGAGGGAGGAACCCGGGGGTGTCCTTTTGGCATGGATCGGCGGGGCTGTGTTGGGGGGGAGCGCCGCTTCGGGCTGTCGTCTGGACAGAGGCTTCTGACGGCGGAAACACACCCGCACCGCCTCCTACCTCCCACTCACAAGCAGAGGTGGCTACAGAAGCCCAGGCATCCTACCACCCCAGGCGAGAGACTGGCGGAGCCCTCGCTCCTCTCTGGACTGTGCCTTGACGTCGCTTAGTGGCCTGGGCTGGAGAGGAGCCATCACTGGCTCCACACAGTCGCCCTCTTCCTGTGGCCCCAGAAGCTTCTATTTCGGGCTCTCTGTCTGCCTCATATCCTGTTTCCACCATTTCGGCTGGGCGGACCCTTTGTTCTGGGATTGCTGTTTTTCATATGCTCCGGAGGGACATCACACCAGGGAGGTTTTGCTTTGAGGCCTGTGAGGGACAAGGTTGCACCCTGAGGTCAGAGGTCAGGTGTCACCTGTCAGTCCCAGGAAAGATGGGTCCTCAAGAAGGAACCCCTGGGGAGAAGGGCATAGCCTTTCTCTGTTTTAATGTCCCCTTTTTGTTTACAAAAATGTCTGGGATTTCAAAAAGACGGTCATATAAGGAAAACCCCGCCCCATTGTAGAAGATTTCATCTAATTGAAATACCACTTCAGATCTTTTTTTTTAATTTTTATTTATTTTTGTAATTTATGCATACAAGCAGGGGTGCAGGCCAGAGGCGTGGGCGGCGAGAGGGTTCACCAGAGACAGAGCGGGGAGCAGAACAGGCAGATGGACGGAAACACACTGCTGAGGGGAGCAGCGGGCGAGGCAGGAGAGGTCTGCCACGCCATGTGGGAATCTCCCCGCCGGGTGTTGAACTCGTATCACCGCTGCTGACAGCTCCGCAGCGCAGTGTTTAACCGCTGGGCCACCGGAGAGGCCCCCACTTCAGATCTTACCTAGTATAGACAGATAGTCCTTCAAGGGGACCCCTCAAACTGGAGGTGAAATTTCCCTTTTGTTGAGGTCCCTGTGCCACTGTGGGAAGGGGCAAGGTAGGCCTGAGATGGGTTGGGTGGGGGGCACGCAGAGGGCTTTGGTGGGCAGTGGGGCCTTTGGGAGAAATTACCCCCTGCGGAGCTGCTGAGAGCTGTGTGTTCACTCAGCCCAGAGCACAGAAGTGGGGGACACAGGTCTGGGAGAGACCCAGCCATGTATCCACATGGGCACTTGCCATCACCAGGACCGCGCTGCGCCTGGTGCCTTCCAGATGCTCAGGCGTTTTAGTAAACAGAGCAGATTCACCAGGTCTAACCCGAGCTGCTAACTCCCTGTGCGGTCTGGAAAGTCTCACTCCCCCATCTGTGAAGTGGAGATGTCACTGTCTACCTTGCAGAGTATAGGAGATGAAGACCTTAAAAAGATGGACAAATGAAATGTTCAGCACGCTGCCTCTCTGCTGCTACTTCTCCAATATTCCCAATGTTAATGTAGAGGCTGAAAGTCGCCGTTTTCCTATGGACATTGTTCAGGTAATAGCTGGACAAACACACCTGGTCCCTCTGGGGTCCAGAAGAACTATTTGCATCTTGAATGAAAAAAAAGGCAACTTGGAAGTGCTTCCATTTCTCCTGAACTGACCTTTGTGTCAGCTAAGCTTGTTCAGAAGTTTCTAGGATGCCACCCCTGGAGATAGCATTTGGTGGAGTGAGTGGATCTCTGCCCTGTGTGAGCCAGACGGTTTGCGCCCCTTAGTCATTGGCTAAAGACTTTTTGAGACCTCCAGTGGGTGCAGGTGTAACCAGACCCGAGGTGGGTTGGTTGCCCATGGTGCGTAGCAGCCAAGCTCTGTGACAATGATTTTTATAGCAGGGAAAAAGCTTTGCTGTTATTATGACCAGTCATGGGGGCAGGAGATGCTCAGATCTTACAGGGCTCAGGGGTTTGAAGGGCAAATGGAGGGCACCGAGGTGCCTGGATGGCTCGTGGAGTAAGGAGGAGGAAGTTCCTAGTGCCCCTGTGGCTGTTCAGGCCTCCCCACAGTCACAGGTCCATTTTCAGGGGGCTAAGCATATGCTCCAAGGAGCATTTGGAGGATTCGATGTCATGAGGCTACTCCTGGGCACTTCCCTGTGGCCAGGAACAGAGCTGTTGTGTAACCCGCTAGCTCAACCAGCTTCTGCTGGTCAGACTCTGCTGGACCTGCCCAAACCCGCCAGCAGGAGTTTGTGAAAAAGGAGGAGGGGGATGCATGGGAAGAGGGAGTGGTGAGGGGCTCTATCTATCTACTTTTGGTAAGACGGGCTTGGTATTTGCAAAACAGTTTCTGACCATAGTTTCAAGAGCAGGCACTTGGGGGACACAAGGCTGGGGTAGGCTCCCTGAGGCCAGTGCAGGCGGCAAAGGATAGGGTGTGTTACCCTTTCTCATGGCTGCTGTAGCAGATACCACAGCACAAACTTGTCCTCTTACGGTTCTGAGGTAAAGCATCTAAACTGAGGTGTTGACAAGGCTGTGTTCCTCCTGGAAGTTCCAGGCAAGAATCCATGTCCTCCCCTGCTCCCCTGTTCCAGAGCATTTCGCAGTCCTTGGCTCATGGCCCCTCCACTCTGAGCTCTGCTTAGTCATTGCATCACCTGCCTTAACTCTGAGCTTCCCGCTTCCCCCATCAGGGGAAGGGGGATGGGTCCAGGAGAGATGATGCTTCACCTGGAGAGGCAGGAGAGCGAGCCCTGGGGGCAGGAGAGGGCAGCCAGGACTGGGGTGCAGCCCATCCCCCGCCTCTGGTCTGGATGTCAGGAGCACACAGCGGCTGCATCGGGAGCCAACCTGGGCATGTTTTCAGGGTGCAGTGTGACTTGGGCGCCCTCATTCCTGGGACTGAATAAAATGCATTTGTTTCCTCACCCTGGTGATCATGGTTTTCATTTCTTCTTCGAAAATGCTTCTGCAGCCATAGTCATTTGAGGAGATTTATTGCTGAAATGAAAACTCCCAGAAAGTGAAATGTGAAAATATCTGCTGGGGTGGAATAGAGTTTCTGCTGGGGAGCCGGCCTGCTGTTGGTGCAGATGAGGGAGTGTTGCGACAGGATCTTTGCTGCCTCTTTGCGGAGGGAACACGATGAAGGATGCAGTCGTGGACCAGGTTTGCAAGGCGAGACTCTGCTACCCGAGCAGAAGCTCTTGTGCCATTTATTGAAAGCTCACAGGCTAGTAAGAGCTGGTCATGCGACAATGGTTTGAGGAATAAGATCCAGAGGATGGGATAGGAATGGGGGGCAAAGTTTTAGGAGGGAGCGGGGAGAGGACATCACGACTACGCATCTTCCCCCTCTCCTCTTCCCCTCTCCCCTCCTCTCCGCTCAGTGACTGCCTGGCTCTGCTTCCTCTCCCCTGCGGGAGGGGTGTGGAGATGGTTCGTCCCTCATGCCACCCCTCGCCGCCCCCACCCTACCTGCTTCCGGTCAAGCCACCTGTCTTCTTGGCTCCCCAATTTTTGATTCCCATCCCCCTCAATCTTTGTTTTCTGCCCTTTAGAAGTGATGCTTATGATACTAAGCTGTGTGGTTGGGTTTCTGGGTCGGAAAACATGGTGGTCTTTGGCAAAGATCAAAGAAGAAATCCCAGAATCACTCCAAAGGGGCAAATGCAGGATTGTGGGATGGAGGGCGTTATAGAGAGGACGTCCTAGGGTGGCGAAGGCCCTTGCATGAAAAGACAAATACCTCCATGTAGAAATTAAATGAATCAAATCAAATTAAAAATATATGCACCCTATCTATAGCTCAAACATGAAGTATTTAAAACTAGAGGTGCCTGTATTAATAAAATATTAACAAGATAATTAAGACCAGGCCACAGGTAACCAAAATGTCAATGATATTTGTCATTCCTGAAAAGAGTCCAAAATCCATTACACAATTAGCATCCACTCGGAGCTCTCGTACCCTGGAAGCAATTCAGGAACGTTCGATGCTGAGCCCTAGAGATGCTCATAAACGCGTTTTGTAGTAATTAGCCTTTTTTGCCAATATTTCCACTGTCTTCGCTCTGACCATCTGTGGGCACCGCCAGGTGAATGGCGAGGTAGAAGTGACAGTGCGGGCTCTGGGTGGGAAGCGTAGCCACCAGGGACCAGTTCTGTGTCTCCTTCTGGTCGGTCTCTGCCGTGAATCAGAGCAGGCTGCTCTGTGCCCCTCACCCTTCGGTATGGTCGAGCTCCTAGGCCATTGCCAGGGACATTTGTCGCAGAGGGAAGCAAAACCTGGTTACAGCCACTTGGATTTGTGCGGTCACGCAGCTTGGCCGGCGCGTGATGGGTACAGCCCCTTACACTCTCTGGTAGACACCGGGCTTCCACTTGCGTGCCTGGCTCTGGACCACAGATCTACTGGTCTTTATGACTTCTCCCCTCCCTGCCCCCCAGGAATCAACCACAGCTCATGATCCTAAGGTGTTTTATACACGCGTCTTCTTTGTCCATCTGAGAATCTGGGGGAGGCAGATCCTCAGCTTGGGGTGTTTGCTTCTGGAGGTGTTGCTGCCAAAAATAAAATCTCTGCTCTAACCCTGCCAGCTCAGACCTCCATCCCTTCCTTGCTACTGCTGCAAGTGCTCTATGTATGGATATTATGATGGTCCTGACTGATTAGGAAATGGGTGTCATTGAGTGATATACTAAAAATGTGACATGGAGGCCACACGATGATCAATAGACGTGGGAGCAAGAGCAAATGGAAGCCTGGCTGCACTGGGACACCAAGCCTGAGGACCAGCGCCGCAACCTGGTACTCATACAGGAGCTGAAATGAGTTGATCTGCGGTGCTCTGAGACTCCCTTCTGGCGGGGTCTCGGAAGCCTTCTCCAGGCTTGGCATATGCCTCTGTAGGCTCTGCTCAGAGAAGGAAGCCCCTCCCACCCTGGCCAAGGGAAGTTCAGTACCCCAATTGCAGATGCTGTCTTGCTGGTCTCCTGAGCCTCGCCTTTAGTGACCTGTAACTCCCCATTTTACTGCCAACTGAATTGCATGTTCATATTATTGCATTGTAGATTGCTGTGTAATAAATCTTATCAACACTACATATACATTATACCCTACTTTCCACTCCTCTGGGAAGTTAAGGGAGTGGTAAATGGGTCCCATGAGTCTGCAGGGCTCTGCCCTCAATTCTAGTGAATCTACAGCCAAAGTGACAGGTCTTGGGAAAGCCGGTATGAACGTGTTTGGGGAAGCCCACCTTCGCCAACAATGAAGAGGGCCCCACTGGTTCCAGAGACTTTGCTCTCCCCTGAAAGCACATGAGCTGGGACAAGCAAGTGTGTTTCGACGGCTCATTTGGAAGACGACGATCTCAGCGAACAGGGGTGAGGAAGCACTCTAAGGACGTGTTACTAGGTTGCTGCCTTTGGCAATGGGGGCGCCATTCCTCCAGAACCTTCTGTGAAACACACAGGATGTCGCTCAGCTTCGTCAGCAGGGCGGGCGGGAGGCTCTTGGCTCCGACCTCCCCCACTTCTGGGATTCGTCCCAGAGCTGCTTACACCATTCCGGGTCCAAGCTAGACGGCGTTGGGCCAGGCCAGTGTCATGGCGGACTGTGTTCTGCAGAGGGGTCAGCAGTGTGGACGCGCCGTGCACGCTGGAGGCCAGATTCTGCAAGCTCTGAGCAAGCCCAAACCCCCAGAAACGTCCCACCTGCTGTGACTGAAACTTAAGTGGAGGCTGGAAACGGGGTTCAGAACGGTCTGTTCAGGATGCAGAAGCAACTGCACGAGCAGGTCCATTTCCAGGATTTCTATGGGGCACCACCTTTCTGGAAAGGGCCCTGCTTGTCAGCCTGCAGCTGGGTGCTGGGGGGGCGGTGCTGGGTGCACATGCGCTCTAGACCACGGCGATGTGCCTCACACTGGCTTCCGCAGGGGACTCACCAGGTCCCGACTGCTGTTGGCTGGGGAAACCGAGGTAACACACCTGGCATTTGAGGCACTATTTTCCTGTTGTTTTTCTCACTTCACTCCAGGCCCCTCAGGTCCATGCCCACACCTGGGTTCAGTTGGGTTTGGGGGTCCCTGCCTTCTTGCAGGGATCCTACAGACTGTCTTTTCACTTGGCCAGCGTATCCTATCCTTGAGACCCAGGGGGACCCAAGGCCGCTCCTGCTGTTCCAGTGCAGAAGCAATAGGGCTTCTGGACACGGCCGTGCACTTGCACGCGTGTGTCTCTGCCACACAGAGATGAGCGATCAGAGTTGCCTCTGGCAGGGATGCTGCTGGATTCTTGTTTCTTTTTGCAATCTGCCATCTGCAGGAGAGAAATTGATTTTTCAAATAAACAGGCTTTGTGTAAAATGTATACATATGCATGGTGCCATTATTAGACTTTGCAAATAAATGCCTATCTCTGCCCGAAGAGTTGTCAGAGCGGTATTTCTCTGCTGCTGAGAGGCAAAGGCTCGTGACTAGGGTTCTGCATGAGGTACAAGGCAGGAGGCTCACCAGCCAGCCCTCAAACCTTCTGGATGCCTCCGCTCAACTCCGGGTGATGATCCTCCTTGAGCAGCATTTAATGAAGCTGTTCCAGGTAGGAAGAGAGCTGTGGGTGCTCTGCTGCTCGTGGCCAAAGACAGACACTGAGATGCAACTTGGAACAGGAGCAGCAATGGTGCCAGAACCCAAGGGGCTGCGGCCAGGAGGCACTGCCCTGAGCATCAGCAGGACAGCTGCTCACAAAGGTGGACTAGACAGAGTTCTGAGATGACTGGGCATGGTTAGGTTGGCATGTTCACTCGACTGGGTGAGAGGACCTAGTTCCCTCATGCAACCTAGCACAGGGATTCTGCGAAGGGGTTTTGCAGGCGTGGCTCCCATCTGCAATCTGTAAAGTAGAGGAGATTGCCCTTGACAATGCGGTGGGCCTCATCAATGCAGTGGAAGGCTCTAAGAACCCCAACAGGTTTCCCCAGGAAGAAGGTCAGCCTCGACTCCTGCTTTAGCTCCAGTCTGCTGGCCTGTGCTACAGATTCCAGAGTAGCCAGTGTGTGCAACTGTATGAGCCAAGTCCTTAAGCTAAATCCCTTAACATGCACACACACACACACACGTGTGTATGACATGCAACACACAAGGCTCACAAGCAATGCAACATACATGTGGACATATGTGTATGATGCACACATGCTATATGTGTTTGTAAGAATGTGACATGTGCACGACACGTGTACATGTGCACGTCATGTATGTTTCCATGTGCATATTGTCTGATGCACATTGTATATGTGTGTGATTGCTATATGCAGTGAACTGTATATGCCATTGGACATGTGTGTTCATGTCTGTATCTTAATCCCTCCCTGGATGTGCAGCTACCTACTGTTCTCTTTCTCTGGAGCACCTTGACGGATACAACCCTGATGCCCTTGCCCTTGCCAACCTCCCCTGAGCTTGGGTGGGTCCTGCAGTGAGCTGGTGAGCTGGCACTCCTTGCACAAAGGTTTGCAGGTGCAGCTAGGGCTCTGAATCAGTTGGCCGCAACATAAGGAAATGATCTAACTGACCTGACCTTTTCCCATAAACTCTTTAAATATTGGTCTGAGTATCAGTGACACGAAGTCAGTGGTCAGAGAAGGATCTGATGTGTCATTGCTGGCTTGAAGAAGGGGTCAACGTTGGGAGCCAAGAATGACTCTCGCTGATAGCCAGCTGGGAAATGGAAACTGAGTCCAATCTGCCTAGAGCATCACCGACCTTAGAAGCAGGTTTCTCCAGAGACTGTGGACAAGAACATAGCCTGGCCCACACCTCCTTTTCAGCCTCGCGATACCCTAGCAGGGAACCTAGATATTCAGTGCCAACTCGTGACTGCAGTGTGAGCTCACGAATGGGTTCTGGGGCTATTTGTCTCAGCAAGCAATAGAAAGCTCATACAGACTGTTACAGATTTTAGCTCCTGGAGCCAGGCCTTGGGGGTGCTGTGCCACTGCAACCTTAGGGTGCATTAAAGAAACAGCGTCCAAATCCAAGCGGATGAAGGTGGGGAAACTGGGTGTCAGCTCCTAGAGCAGGCCTCGGGGGTGCTGTGTGCACATTAGATCAGGAAGATGGTTGGAAAACATGTTCCAGACCAGACTGCCCGGGGGCCAGCAACTGGACGGCGACTGCTGGCGCTGGGCGGGAGGCACCAGGCTGTGCTCAGCGGCTCCTCACATCTGGAGAAGCACCGAGGGCAGGATCCTGCCAGGAGCCTGAGGCCTGTGGCGGCGCACAAGGCACTGAGCTTCACGCTCACCCAAATGTGCTGCTGATTATGTGGGACCACAGCACCTGGGGTGTGGTCCCGCATGCTTCTGGAAGCTTCTAAGAATCTCACAGCGGATGGTGTGTGGCCTCTGATTCAGGGGTCTCTGGGCATTGAGCACTGCCTCTCCTACCTCGCCTGAGGCCCCAGGGTCCGGCTGTGCTCCAGTGGACTGAGGGCTGGATGGCGCTTCAGACCTCTTTAAGGATTTTGCCTGTGCCCAGTGGTGCCCAGAGATCATTACGGGGTGAGTCTCTGACAATTGTTCACAGGCCTCGACTCTGTTGAACTCCGGTGAACTTAGGCCCTTGTGACATAGGCACCCTGCGGCATCTTGGTGCATCGTCCTTTCTGCTCAGACTGATGCTTCCTTGGCTTCCCTCCTCCCTCCCTCTTTAACCACCTCCTCCCCCTCCCCCCCTTCTCCTTGCTTCCCCCTCCTCCCTCCTCTCCCCTCCACGCTCTCCTCCCTTCCTCTCCCCAGCCCTCCGCCTGCAGGTGGGCAGCACTGAAATTCAGCGGCCCCTTCCCACGCAGCCTGCAGCAACTTTGTCTGCTTTAAGCTTTCACTCGAGGCCGCCGGCTTCCCGAAGGGCCCACCGAGGCCCTGGCTGTCGTGCGGAGCCCTCACACGTGTGTGGCTCGTGCTCAGCGGCCGACGGGCGCCATGTGCTCACACGCACCAGGCGTGTGCCGGCCAGGCATCGGGCATCGTCTGACCAACTGCAGCGCTCCTCTGAAGCGGGTGTACTCACTCAGAGGTGAGCGGACAGCCGCAGAAGAGCTCAGAGCTCGAGAGAGCAGATGAGCGGCAACTCCTCCCCCGCCTGAGGCTCCGGGGGCCCGAGCGGGAGCGGCGGCCAACGTGCTGAAGGCTGAGGCTGACTCCCAGCGCGGCACAGGCCGGCCTGCCTCGTGCGCCCCTCTCCCAGCTGACGTCCTGCTGCGGTCCCCGGGTCTGGCGCTGGGCAGGCAGGACCCTCCGGCCCCACACCACCCCAGACGCTTGGGAATGCGCCTGCCTTTCCCTCCAGTTTTAGTCTCTGTAAGCTCCTCAAATCCCTCTGCAGTGAGGGCACACACGAAAATCAATGCTTGCTGAAAACCCGTCCATGGTGTCTGGCTGCACGCATGCTGCTCTGGGCAGGGAACAGGCTGAGCCGAGGGCAGACTCCTGCCCCTTCTCAAGGGGTAAGATGGGCATCACACAGCTCTGGACCCAGGAGGGCAAGGCAGCGGCACCACTCCCAGCAGGCGGGCTGGAGGGCTGGGCTGCAAGTTCTGGTGCTGGACAGAAGGTGGTCAGTCCCCAGTAATGTTAGTGCCCCTTTAAGGACCATTTTGTTGCCAGTTTTTGCCAAGTCTTCCTCTTCTGGAAAATCTCAGGCGAACGCTAAGTCACCGAAACCGTGATGCTATCGCTGCGTTGCCCCCTTGCCGCAGCCCTCTCCGGAGGGCCTACTGGGCTGTACTGACAAATACAGCAGCCTAGGCTGGTCCCTGCTGCCGCACCAGCGGATCCCGTGTGACATCAGACAGACAGACTAAATTAGCAATTAGCATCGGACACCTCCGCGCGGCTGAGGATGGCTTTCGATTAGCAGGCAGCTGCCGCGCTCCCATTAGTTAATGTCACCGTTCCTGCATTTATTCTGAATGATAATTGCAGTATGTACCAATGCATATTTTTAACTGTTCCTTTTTTTTTCCCCTGAACAGAGAGAATGTCATTCTCCTTTTGCAGACGCTCAGCTGCAGCACTGTTGTCCTGGTTAGAAAAAAACAACAAACAACTTGAGACAATTCTCCCCTAACAAGTGGCCACGTAGAACCCCAGGGTCTCAGCCTGAAGAGAGAAGGTGGTGTGTTTGGAAGCAGTGTTAGCAGCTCATGAGTGTGTGTGCACACATGTGTGTGCATGCATGTGTGTAGGGAAAGGCTTTTGTTAGACTCAAATATAACCTAAGAAAAATGCCTATGTGTTGTTTAGAATGAAAAATGCTCCCAAATATTCTTCTGGACCTCTCTTTTGGAGGGAACCGTAAGTCTTAAGGGAACACCCATTAATCAGGCAGGTTGGATTTAGGAAACCTGTTCATTTTCATTTTATTTAACATTTTTTATTTTGGAATGTTGTCAGATTTACAGAAAAGTTGCAAAGGTACAGCAATTCCTCTGTGCTCTGCTCCCCATTTCCCCTGAGCATTTCATGCAGCAAAGGGACCATTAACAAAACCAAGAATTGACTGAATAATATCGCCGCAGGCCACGCAGACACCATGTGGGTGCTGCCAATTTTGCCGCCATATCCTTGCCCTGTTCCAGAATCTAGTCCAGTCTCACGCTGCATTTCCTTGTCAAGTCTCTTCATTCTCTTAGGATCTAAGACAGTTTCTTACTCCCTTTCTTCAGGCCCTGGATGTTTTTTTTTTTTTTTTTAAGATTTATTTTTTATTTTTATACATACAAGCTGGGGTACAGGCCAGAGGCGTGGGGCGGCGAGAGGGTTCACCAGAGACAGAGCGGGGAGCAGAACAGGCAGATCAGAAATACACTGCTGAGGGGAGCAGCGGGCGAGGCAGGAGAGGTCTGCCGCACCATGTGGGATTCTCCCTGGCCGGGCATCGAACTCACGTCGCCGCTGCCGACAGCTCCGCAGCGCAGCGCTTAACCGCTGTGCCACCGGGGAGGCCCCCTGGATGGTTTTGAAGGAGATTAGTCAGGCACTTTGCAGAGGCCCCGATAGGATTTCTCTGATGAGCGGGGGGTCACAACATAGCAGAGGAGGGGTGCCTTTCTTCTTGTATGATGTTGGGGGGTAAAGGTGAGGTCTGCCAGTTTCTCCGATATGGTTACTCTTACCCCTTTCCCTACTTATCCTTCGCAAGTAAGCCAGGACGCCTAGCCCACAGTCGCGAGGAGGGGCATAGAGCTTCAGCAGGAGGTGATATGTTCCTTGGAATTACTTCTCTGGAGGGAAGATTTGGGGAGCCCAGCTTTTGGGGTAGATCTGTTGACATGTGATTTGGGGTCAGTGACTCAATCTCTCTTGGCTTCCGGTTTTCCTTCTATGAAATGAGAGGCTGTGCAAGATGGTGTCCTTTGGAAAGCGCGTTTCAACGCCCAGCGCGCAGGCTGTTGTTAGGGTGAAGTGTGTGCGATTAGTAGGAGCCAGCTCCGCCCCTGGCTACCAGCAGGGCCTTGGATAGGTTTCTGAAACTCCATACCCTTCAGGGGCTTTGTCTATAAAGTGGTGTGATGGGGACACTGAGCTAGTGTCGGTGCGACATTTAGCATAGAATTTGCGTAGAGGGACATACAAGAAATTTCAGCTACTATTTCAGCTGATGGAGGCTCCGTAATAGGCTGGTGGAAGTCACTGCTTAATGGCGCCGTAAGAGTTCACAGCGCTATTTCCCAGAGGGGAGACCGCGTGATTCTTGCAGTCTTGCTGAAACATGGGACTGTGCTAGTGGTAAGAGATCGTTGCCAGCAGCCTGTCTAGTTGCTGAATTTGCACAGAAAACTGCCATAAATAAATAAATAAATAGGGATCACGTGGAGAATTCTACCACCAGCAACCATGCTGCCTCACAAGGCCAACGGGTCGGAGGTCGCCAGGTGGGAATCAGCTCTGATCAGCTCCGCACCTGAGCTGCAGGCTTCCTGTCATCTGAGTCACAGTCCCCGTCTGTCAAGAAAGCTCTACTAGTGTGACTTTTAGCCCAGCAACCCACACCCAAGGGAGGTCTGTGATGTCTGCGTTAGCAAGCTGGCCCACCACCACCAGCTGCTTATGGCGAAGGAACAGATGGGTGCGCACACGTAATGGCAGGTGCAAAGGACCCTGGCATCTGATATGAGAAGCTGGGATCACAGTGGTGGGCGCTTTGATCTCAAGTAATGGTCTCCCTACTAGAAAGAGATGGTGGAGACCTTGCAAGGTAATTGGCACATCCCTGTCAAATTCAGTCCACCTGAGTGCCATGAGGTAAAGCTCATTGTGAAGGTACCGATTTCCTGTTTAGTGCTGGCAAAGCTCTGGTGAAGGTGCATCCTTTTTTTTTTTTAATAGTTATTTACTTATGCATACAAAAACTGGGGTGCAGGCCAGAGGTGGGGAGGGAGGTGGTGAGAGGATACGCCAGAGACAGAGCAGGGAGCAGAACAGGCAGATCTACTGAAGTACACTGCTGAGGGGAGCAGCGGGGAGACAGGAGAGGTCTGCTGTGCCATGTGGGAAGCTCCCTGGCCAGAGATCGAACTCGTGCTGCAGTGGCTGCTGATAGCTTCCTCGGCTGAGACTTAACCCTTGGCACCACCGTGGAGGCCCTGAAGGTATACTCTTGCGGTTGAGCTGTAAGTGGGTAGACTGCGGAGAAAAAGTCACACACCTGGAGGCCACCGGTCCTGGGCTGTTCCTATCCTGGGCTCCAGCAAACCCACGCAGGGGCCCCCATCTAGAGAAATAGCTTTACTGAAAAGCTCTGTAGCAGGAGCAAAGAGATTTGTGGTCGCCTTGAATGTAGTTATGGAAAACAAGGAAATAATCTAAATGGACTGGTCAGGAACCTCCACTCCATAAATGCTTCCCTTCCAAGATGCTAATACAGGATGGGAAGCCTCGTGGGGTGGACTTAGGAGGGAGGTCCGTGCGGTGGCCGCAAGGGCCTGGCTGACACGACGCGCTCGGGACTGACACACAGGGACATCTAGGCAGGAAACAAATGGGCTTCTGTTTACAGAAAAGGAAAACGATTAAGCAAATGGTAAATGTTCTTTTAAGTGTCCACGCTCATCTTTCAAGTTAAGGAAAACAGACGTAACTGTGGCGACTTCACGGTGCTTGGAACACAAACACAGCCCCCGGTGCACCTTCTGCTGTCTGTAAATATTGCCCCAGCGTCCCTCTTCCCTGTGGGGTCCCCAAAGCGCCGGAGTGAAATGGATACAGTCAACACCAGCGTCTTGAAGGGATGAGCAGAAACGACTTCAGAACCCTCCCCAGGAGAGAAGCGAGGCGCTGTCTCCTTTTCATTCTTCAGCTGCTTGTTAGAGGCTCTGAGCCCCTGTTATTGAAACCCAAGGGCGACGAGCATTAAGGTGAATCTATGGCCGAGCCCGGGCCTTTAATGAGAACATTGATCAGGCAGAGATGCAAGAAAGCACAGTCCGGTGACACCTGAATGAATATAAATTTAGCCTCAGTGGAAGCCCTTTCCGCAGCTGGCCTGTTCCCTACTGACAGCGTGAGCGAGAGAGAGAAAAGCAATTTCGGGCTGCAGCCTGCATTCTTTCCGCGCTGTTGGTGGTTTTTAAGAAGAACAAGTTATGGCTATTTTACCTCTAAAAGCATCAGGGATTGTCAAAGATTTCCTCCCTGGAAATGACAATAGGGAATGAGACTACTTGGTACTGATTGGGAGTCTGGAATCAATCTTTTTGCAGGAGGGAGGAAGTGCTTCCAAGCCATCGAGCTGTCCAGACATCAGACAGGCCACTCTTCAGGGAGTGAGCACCCCGTCACTGGGAGAGAACAAATGGGGGAAAGGGCTGGCTGTTTGCAAGATGTCCTGGGGGAGCTCAAACATGAGCAAGAGGCATGGGGAGTGGAAGAGGGTTTGGTCCTGGACATCCTTCAGGTGACGCCACCATGGATCTTTCATCATTATAGAAAACCAGCCAACGGTATGATAAGGAACCAGACAGATGGAGTTCGGGTTCTGATTTCACTATTTGTTATGTGATATCAGGAGACTTCCTAATCTGTACGTCCCCCAATCTCTTTATGAATCTCATTAATGATTAATCACACTGGTCAGATGCCCCCTGACTCGGAGATTTGTCATGAGATGTCGTTAGTGAACTAAGATAAGGGGCACATCGGCCAGCGTGGGACACATTCTCAAGAGACGTTGCCAGGATTACGCTTATTCGGTGCTTTTTCTTCACATCTAATACACGTCTAATACATACATGGAACGCTTTGGGGGCTTGCCACCTTCCCACGTGACAACTCCGTAAACTTCTGATGTGTTGGGGCCTCCCTGGTGGCACAACGGGTTAAGCCGCAGCACTATGAAGCTATCTAGAGCCCGTGGCATGCGTTCGATCCCTGGCCAGCAAGCTTCCCATATGGCGCAGCAGACCTCTCCTGTCTCCCCGCTGTTCCCCTCAGCAAGGTACTTCAGTCAAGCTGCCTGTTCTGCTCCCCACTCTGTCTCTGGTGAATCCTCTCACCGCCCCACACCTCTGGCCTACACCCCAGCTTGTATGCAAAAATAAATAAATCTTTGGAAAAAAAATAAATAAACTTCTGATGTGGCCTGAACTGCAACACCAACATTAATATGTTGTTGAGGTTTTAATCTCCAGAAACTTAGGAGTAGCAGGAAGTGGAGAAAGAGCCTTTAAAGACAGAATTACAGTAAAATGAGGCAATTAGCATTGCCCTAGTCCAATAGGGCTGCTGACTTTGTAGGGAGAGGAGGTTAGGACTCAGACAGGCAGGGGAGAGCAGTGAGGATCTCGGGAAGATGCGCCCACAGCCACAGAGAGGCCCCACGGAGGACCATGCCACACTCAGTCTGAGACTTCCAGCCTCAAGGGTTATGAGAAAAACCCTTTCTGTTGAGAAGTCGCCCATCTCAGTGCTATGTTATGATGCCCTGTTCCTCCACCACCTTGGCAGGCGTGGGTGGTCACTGCACTCTCCAGAAGGCACCGAGTTTCAGGGAGGGGCAGTATTGTCTCCAAAAGCACCCAGCACCCTAGGGAACAGCTGTGGGGATCGTCTAGTTTATTATAGGAGCGGCTCAATAAAACCCTGTCTGGTGGCCAGGTGGGACACGAGCTCAGCTCTGCCTCTGTGACTTATCACTTTGCACTCTCAGCTCCCTACCTGTCCCCTGCCCACCTGCTGTCCCCACCCCGCCCCATGGTAAGGGCTGACTCTGCTCTCGTTGCCCCTCCTCTCCCCGCAGACATGGCACATCAGCGCCTTTGGGTTCCGCAGCCTGCTCAGAAGTGCCTTTGACACAAACAATGGTGCGACACTGCCTCCCCGGCGCGTCACGGCGCAATGCGAGCAGACACTAGTGACTCATTTTGATCATCGCCTGGAAGCAATTCCCTCTGTGAGCCGGGACTTGTCAGGCCTCACGGTGCCGTGAAATCTAATACTATTTTTATGCCTTTTAATCTATCTTTTAGCAGCCTCCTTGTTTAGAACTCCGGGCCATGGATTGACAGAGAGCGCGCTGCCAGCAGAGGGAGGACAAGCCTGGCCTGTCTTAATCAAAGGTCGGGGAGCCCAGGCTGGGGTCTGACCCCACCCTCTACTTTCCAGGGCTCCCCCCGCCCCCCTTTCCTTCAGGCCTGGCCTCTGCGGGAAGCTCGTGGCTTCTCGACAGACCGCTGGCTGGTTTCTCCATCTCAGTGATTACAGAGCTCTCTGAAAATATTTCTGAAGTGTGTGTGAGAGTTACTCAACACCGTCCCCGTTAGGAGCAGGTCATCACAAACATGACCTCTCCGGGTGGAGGCAGGGACGGGGTCAGGGGCTTGCTGGAGATCTTCCAGAAACTCTCAGGCCAGCAGCTCTCTGCGCCCCTCCCTCGGGCTCCTCCAGACCTGGGAACGTCTCTGTGCTGTGCTCCACTCAACGTGACGAGTCCTCGCGGCGTTCGTGGGACGCACGCTGTTGCGGGACCTCTGTCTTTCCTTTGGACTGGACAGTGACTTCCTGTGCCTTATTAGGAGTTCAAGGGGACCTAGCACCCTGACCCAAAGGCCCACTTCTCCCCGCTGTGGAGAACTAGCCAAGGAAGGGGCCCACAAGAATAATGACCAAATGGGAAAAGAATCCTGTTTATTCAAGGAACAGCTAGGCAAGCAGCTGTATCCTTTGTTACCCAGAGCCCAGAGTTGGAGAAAGGGCCTTGGGGTCCCACAGATGCTCTGGCTTCCCCCAGAACCCTACCCTGGGATGCAGAGGCTTTAGCCAGGCGCCAAAATTGTCCCTGAGGTGCCTGACCCCACAGGAGAGTGGATGAAGGTCAAACGAGACTCCAAGGACAGACCTGTCCAAAAGGGCTACGGCAAAGACAAGCAAAAGCTGAGAGAGAAGGTTCTGGAGCCAGGGCCTGATGGACTTGAGGGTGAGTCCTATCAACTGAGCCTGAACTCCTTCCCATGAATTGAGGGCATGTCAGAAACAGTCCCTGTGCAGGTCTGTGCTTCCCTATGTTCATAGCAGCATTACTCACATTTGCCAAGCCGTGGAATCCATGGAAATGCCCGTTGACAGATGACTGGATAAAGAAACCGTGGCATATATACTCGTGGAATATTACTCAGCTGTTAAAAAAAGCTGAGTAAAATGGATGGAATTTGAGGTGATATTACAAAATGAAGTTAGTTAGAATGTGGAAGACAGTTACTAGGTGGTTTCACTCATTTATGGAATATAGGTAACCCAAGAAGCACAACAAAAGTAACTCTTAGATCCTGTGAAAACTGTGATGGTTAGTGACGGGGCCGGAGGGAGGAGGCGGGGCTGGGGGTTAACGTCATGGTGGTGGCCCTGGGCCTTGAGTGGATGGTGAGTGAAGCAGGTGCACATACGGGGGTGTAAAATTGTACTTCCCAAATTATACAACTATGTAAGCAAATGGCAAATTTGACCGAAGATAAAAATTCCCGTTTGCCTCTGGGGAGAATAGGAAGAAATATTTCATCCTCCCAAATATACTGGAGTGAGGAATTGTATGCAGAGAATGCAGAGGGCTCAGAAATCCACACAGGCCTCACAGCTGGGTGGTGCCTCCACGGATCTCAGGCCCAGCTGCTCAGCTGGGAAAAGGCAAGCGAGAAGGACTGGCCAAGGTTGCACGGTCACTGGCATTGGTGGGCAGAGGTGTAGCACCAGTGTGGCACCCCAACTCTCTCAGTTACCTCCATCCTGCAAGCCTAGAACTTTGGGGATAGCCCTTTCTCGCCTTTACTCCCAAACTGAAATGTCTTTGAGGAAGAAGAGGCTGCTGAGGAAGAAGAGGCTGCTGAGTTCTGTGAGGGCCCCTCCATCCTTAACAAGCCTCCCCATCAACCACAGGAGTATTGCTAACATATTTGTATATTGCAGTGTCCCAACGCTTCACTGATTCTGTCTTCAGAGCCCAGAGGTCAAGTTAAGAAATGCAGAAGAATGTTGCCTTCTAGTGATGCAAATTGAGATGGCAGATGAGTGGCAGATGAGTTCAATGTGATGGGCTCATTTGGGGGTGGGGCTTCGGGCAGGATGTCCATTTGATTCCAGCAGCAGGGGGTGATGGAAAGGGACAGTCTAATCTGTCACGTTTCAACATTTGAGGCAGGTGATTGATTGCAGGGTGGTTGATTGCAGAAACTGGCTCAAAAAGGGAACCGACACTGCATCTTAGATCTGCTAAAGATCAGGATGCTCAGAGCTGGGTCGACAAACTTGGAGACCAGGTTCTTCATGCACGGAGGGATGAGGTCAGAGCAGAGCCATGCGTGACCATTCACATTTCTAAGAGTCCTTGCCAACAACTCAGTTGACCAATGAACAGCACTCTCTAGCCAATAAACTAAGAAACCCTTCCTCCCTGTCTGCATTTGAGCTGATTCTTGAGGGATGGATGGGAGTTCAGGCTCACTAGTGGAGAGGAAATTTCCTTCAGAGAGAGCAGAGGGAGTTACATAGACAAAAGCACAAAGGTACAAATTGTGATGGTAAATCTGGGAGCTCTAAAAGATTATGTGTAGCTGGAGTTCGTGGTGGGGTGAAAAAGGAGAGAAGAGTCTAGAAGGTGAATCAGAACCAGACCATCTAGGTCCCTGATTGTCACTCCAAGTTGTCAGTGGGTTTTTCTGAATGCACTTGGAAGCAACCACCTGTTTTTAATAAGGGAAATAATGTCCATTTTAATAATGATGGAGTAACAGTGATCAGACATTCTTTGACTTTAAAAAACTAAGCAACTGTACAAAATACATGACAGAGCATTTTTTTTTCCAGAAAATAAGCAATCAGAAAATGAGTAATGCAAGACAGTAGTCTCTGAAAAATGGCGGTAAGTTCTGTGAATACATTCGCACATTGCCTGGGAGAGTTTTCAGGCTGCAGTGCAGAGAGAAAGAACTCAGACCCAGTCTGATGCTCTCTCTGGGTTTGAGAAACAGATAAGAGAATGAGTGAAGGTCAAGGAGGTTAAAATTCTCTGGGCAGTGTTCTAGAGAGGAGAGAGCTCCAGTGTTCTGCACTGGCTCCTTTTGCATCTTTAGTTGAGTACCAAGCAGAACATGCATGGGAGAAAACTTCCAGAGGTCAATAAAAAACACCCAAAAGAAGTAAATGGAAAGATTTCTGGAGCCACATGAGATTGGGAGCAGTATATAATCCTAGCAGTTATTATAAGAGACCTGTTCATATACCGAACATCCAGATGAATAATTGGAAGCGGACTTTCTCGCTGTTGGGATAAAATCAACCTGGGTGAGTATGCCTAATAAAGTATAATAGCAAGCCATGAGAGTCTAGAAAAAAATAGGGAGATTAAAATATGAACTCTGCCCAAAATATCCTGCTGTGTGCTGCTTCCAGTGTCCAAATTTGATAAAAAAGGTAAACCTCCAGATACAAGAGCTCAGAGAATTCCAAGTAAGAGATACTTAAATAAAACTACAGCGAGTACATCAACATCAGTTTTCTTAAGATTTATCACAAATATCATAAAAGCATCCAGAGAGGCAAAAATGCCTATGTATAGACACACAAATACAAGAATGACAACAAACTTCTCACTGGAAACAATGCAAGCAAGAAAACAATGGTGAAATATCTTTAAAGCACTGATAAAAGATCACCCTAGAGCACCATGCAGAGCAAACATATCTTTAAAACATGAAGGTGAGATAAAGACAAATCAGAGGAGATATTTGTTTGGTTATGTATCTTAGAAAGGTCATTCTTTGGGAAATCTGATGAGTAGACTGGCAGGTGACCTAAGTCAGGAGGATATTTTAATAACCTGGGCCTCGGGTGATGAAAGCCTGAATTGGGACAATTATTAGGAATAAACAGAGGAATGAGCTGGACAGATATCAAATATCTGCGAACCTTGAAAGTCCATTTTGTATAGCAGTAGTTGTAGCCTTTCTTTGATGCCTTGGGTCACAGAGCAACTGCAGCTCTTGTCAAATGTCTTTTCAATTCTAGTCACCATTTTTGGTGCTGCCTCTTGTCTATGCTTGCTTTTTTGGGATATTACTTGACTATATGTCACTATTTATAAAATGATATTTATAAATCACAATTAGTACAAGTGAAGTGATTCATTTTGGAATGCAATAGTTCGTGTGGAAGCTTGTCCCTGTAGTATGCATCGGAAAAAACACCTGTTAATCTTGCCTAGTCTCTATTTTTCTTCTCAAGATAACTAAGAATGTGCCGAACACTGAAAAAATAATTCTCATTTGAAGACTTGGAAATCTTGCAAGTACTTCCAAGTATGGAAATAATAGACTGGGTTTTATAATAAGTGGACATGATGGTTAAAAAGGGAAATTAAGCAAACCAAATACCACAACATAGTAGTATGACTGGTAGTAGAATATGAGGTGAGGAACGGCCAGCATTTTTGTGTAATTATAGGTTAGAATGTTGGGATGCCTGAGGATAAGGCTGGATGGGGGGAGCTGTGGGAACTGGGGACTGGGTTAGAAAAATGATTGGAGGACATACAATTTTACCACTTGTTTTTACAGAAGGTTTGTCTGGGTGCATGGGGAAAAATATAGACGTATATGTTAATATATAAATAACATATAATAATGTAACATATTAATATGCATATTAGTTTCAAACATTTATATTTATTTTAATATATATGTCATTTATGAATTTTATATAGCTAAGCCATTATACATATGGGATTTGTAGATGTTTTTCCATCTAATATAGCAATCTGATAAGAAAGTATTCATTTTGAAGAGAGGAAATCTGAGGCCCAAACATGTTAAATAAACTCCCAGGTTAAGCCAGTTAGATGGTGGTAGAACAAGGATTTGAGCTAGGCCTATCTGAGCAAAGGAACTATATATTCAGTTTTACGCAATAGCTCTCTTGCTTGCTTTCCCCATGCACATATTTTTATGAGATCGGTACACAACTTTTGGTTTAATGAAAAAAATAATATTTGTAGAATTATGATTATCCATTATTGCTCCCTGCTAGGATAAGCAATATGTAGTTATATAAGCTTTCTCCTAAAACTTTTTGTTTTTCTTGGAGCTAATAATCGAGTTGATTTTTGATTATTTTCTGTGTGCATTGATTCTTTTCCCAGTGTTCTCACCTTCTGTTGTTGTATACCTGTTAATAACTACCCAAACATTTAAATGCAGCTGTGTTCTCTATTTCAATTTTACATTCACTGGAAACCTGCCTCATTACAACTTTTTCTTTCAATCTGTATGGTCACTTTTCAGTCTGATACGTCAGGCCATCATGGTACTTCTGCTGGATAATCTTACCTGTTGAGTTAGATTGAGTTCTGGGTCTTCTTTTTCTATTCCTTCATTTTACTTAGTATCTTTTCTAGTAACTTCCTAGGGAAGGACACGTAGTAATTCATTTTAATTTACTGCTATTGCTGCTGCTGCTACTACTACTACTACTACTACTACTACTACTATTTTTATTACCTTGACAGATCTGAAACTATTTTCATTTTCTTTCAAAGTTTATGATAATATATTATCTGTTGCCAGGCTGTGGGAGATAGGCAACACCAAACCGAAATCTCTGAGAGCATGGAAATTCATGAGGTGAGTCCCATGATCATCCAACTTTATGCCTGAGACATTTTCTTGATTATGGCACAATGAGCTGGAATACAAACAAGGACTCAGAGAGTTAAGGAAATAGAGATCAGAATTCAGAGCTTGAAGCAGCTTTAATCCCTAAGGTGGGGCACTGGAAAGGAGGAAATGTGTAAACAAGCAGTCCCATAAATTGATGTGGAAATCTCATGGTTTAACTTTGACTGTTCACAAGGCAAGGCAGCCAAGCTTTTTCTATGACACTGCGAACATAAGAGATGTTAGAAATCAAGCAATGAATGCTAGGGAAGTTGGAGCTCTTTGCAAAAAGACCATGCCTTAAGACCAAGGTCCATGCCATGAATTTGAAAAATCTGAGTTCTAACAGGTTAGAGGGACTTAGAAAAATGCATTTAACATCCTACAGATATGAACTAACAAAGTGTTAAATATGGCCTTTGGAAGTTTAAGAGATTACCCAGCAATTGAATGACTTGCTCATTTGTAAGGAAGACAGAATCCTGAGTTTCTACAGTGACAGTTCTACAATGTTTAATATTCAATAAAAACTTCGCTAGGCATACAAAGAAATAGGGAAATGTGATCCAAAGTAAAAAAAAAAAAAAGAAACCAAACCCAAGGTCATGCAGAAACTTTAAAAGTCAGCAGAGACTTTTAAATGACCTTTGTAAGTATGTTTACGTAAAGGAAATTTTGATTTTAGGGAGTGAGCAGATAGAAAATTTCAGGAGAATAATGTAAACTAGGAAGAATTAAATGGAGATTCATGGACTGAAAAGAATGAATGGGAAAAGTTCACTGGGTAAGTTTGATAGCAGATTGGAGCTGGTAGAAGAAAGAGTTGGTGAACTTGAAGACAGATTGATAAAAAGTACCCATTTGAAAGGTACAGAATAAAAAACACATCTGGAAAACGAAGCCTCTGATCTCCTGAATGTGCATGCATGTGTGGTGTGCAGGGGCAGGCAGGGCTCTGGACAAGTGGCTGCTGGTTCTCTGCACAGACTTCCAGCCCACCCCCACAGCTAGCCTTGCCTCTTGCTGCTTAAGTTCCCACATTCTGCATGCAGCACCTTTTAAAGGTTCTGTAATTCCCTCACTGCTCACATCTCTGCTCCACGACTGGCATAGCTGATTTTCTGCTTTTCATCTCATTTTCTTTAACCTGAAGTTGGCAATAATCTAACTTCATAGGAATCCTGAGGGAATTAAATGAAGGGAAATCGGTAAGGAGGCTAGTTTAGTGCTGGCAGGCAGATCATCGCTAATAGATGGGGCCTATTTTCCTTCCCTCCCACCTTCTCGCTCTTCCCTCTTCCTTTCTTCCTCTTCCTTCTTGCTCCCTTTCCTCTTCCCAAGCATTATGCATTCACATATTTCAACTACCCCAGGCTGCTTCCAGGACAGCAGTTTGTAATTACTGCAGCATGGTGTATAATGTCGGAGGTAAATTTATTTCCTCTCATATTTCTTGTGAGTGTTGTTGATACAGAATGAACGCTCCAAATCACTCTGAGACAAACAAATGAGGTGGAAAGCCCGATGGTAATAAGGCTGGATCAGAAAGCACTACATTAAAAAAAAGCCTGCTCTCTTCTTTGTCTGAAACTGCATGACCTATTAGAGACTGTCTGGGAGATAATACTGCGCCCCTCTCCTGGAGAAGGGCTGCCTTGTGAGTGGTTCCCTGAAGTGAGAGGGAGGAAGCAAGAGGCCTGACCTTAGCCACCAACCCTAGGCCACGGAATGACAGAAACCGAACGGAGGGGTTGACCTCTCTCAAGACCAAAGCAGTGAGGGGCTGGGCCTAGCTCTCACCCGGTCCACATGTTTTTCTGACCCACCACATTCAAAAAGCAGGTCCCTCCTATTCCTTCCCCTCTTCTTTCTCCAGTCTGCCATTGTCCTAAGCATCCAGCCAGTCAGTTTGATTCTGTTTAATTAATTATTTCAGCAAATATTTATGGTATACTTCGTGGTGCCAGGTCCCCTTCCTGGCACTGGAGACGTGGACGAATGAGACTCTGTGCCTCCCTTTAAGGTGCCCCAGGTGGTCAGGAAGCCTTCAGTTCTGTGTGGTCAGTGGTGGAGCCGGATGCTAGTTCTCTGCACACAGACTTCCAGCCCACACCCATTTCTAGCCTTGCCTCTTGCCGCTTAAGTCCCCACACGCAGCATGCGGCGCCTTTTGGAGGTTCTATAGGGAAGGACCCCTCACTGCTCTCTGACGACTGAGACTGCCCGAGAGCAGACCCGGGTGCTTGTCAGGGCATGTAGGGGTTCTGCTGGAGAGGAAGGAACCAGCAGGCAGAGCAAAGTGCAGAGTGAAAGGACATTCTGGAGGCCTTGAGAGCTTCGAGGGCAGGACCAGGGTAGGGTTCTGCCTGCAGATCGTAGCGCATCAGGTACTTGGAGGGGAGGTGACACAGGACACCCAGAATCTGCACGGGACGAGACAGGGCCGCCACTCAGACTATGAATCCATAAAACTGCACCCAGCATTCCAGGTGCAGGCCCAGGAGGGAAGACGCTGTCAGGCAGCAGAGCTTTGGGATGCCCCTTGCAATGGAAGATCTGGAAAATGATAACAATGAAAAGCACTAAGGATTATTGAGGACTTACAATGTTCCATGTACTGATCTCAGGACCTCCACACAAAAAGTTCTGTAAAGTGGGTACCATCATCTTTATGAGCTATAACATCTAACAGACACATGAATTAAGGTACAGAGAAGGTAACAAACTTAGCCAAAGTCACACAACTGGCCAGTGATGGAGGTGAGGTTTGAACCCAGGTAGGGGCTTCTTTATAGAAAAAATAAAGGACGGATAAGTTTGAAGAATCAGAATGTGCTGGGAAGAAGAGCTGAGCTCTAACATGGCCTTTCTGGTCTTTTGAGCGTCACTAGTCTGCTTGGCATCTGGGCTCTTTGAGACCCCAGGGTCGAGGCTGTCCCCGTTCCCTTGACAACCACTGGCAGTGTGATAAACCGCCCTGGAAGTAAAGACTGGAGGATCCACTTTCCAAAATTGCAGAAGAGCCTGAAAAAGCAGAAATGAATCATGCGTGCATTGCTCCAGTTCTTGGATTATTCTAGAGCGAAAGAGAACAGTTAACCTTGTGTCAGGATTGAAGATTGAATCCTCGTCTTTGCACACCGTGGTAGTGGGGATGGGACAATTGAACGGCTTTAGAGGATTTTCATCTCAGTCTTACTTTTTATCTTTGAAAGGAATGATAGCACTTAATCTTCAGGCAATTAATTATCAAAGGAAATTACAAATGTGAAATTGTCTGAGTCATAAAAGGTGCAGGTAATTCTTTTTAGCCCATCCATCCGTTCAGTCTTCTCTCACTCATCCCTTATATTGATTCTGGGTCTGCGAGACGCCGTGGGGCAAATCCCCGTTTTAGAGACGGACGGGAAGGCGGTCTCCACCACTGGGGGGCCGGGAAACCACGGGAGCCCAGCCACCCTGTGGGGCTTCCCTTCCCCACCTGTCACATCACTCCTCGGTGCCAGCCACGCTCGAATCATGTTACATGCATCGACTCATGAAATCTTTGCCAAGTTGGCATGTCATTATCCCCTCACTGCAGTGAGGAAGCAGGTACGGGAAGCTAAAAACTTGGTCACGGTTTCTTGACCAAGGACAATGGGCACTGGAAAAAGAGCCCACAAAACTGACCTGCAGAATCTGTGCCACGGAACTGCCCTCCTCTCCTGGAGGCACTGTGAGGACGAAGTGGGTGCAGAGTGTGCAGAAGCGCGGCTAGCACAGAGCCCCTTGCAGAAACCTCAGCTCCCACACACTGGGATAATGAGAACAGGCTGGGCTCCCTGAGTTCTCCCGGGGCTCCATCACTAAGATACACAAAACCTTGGGCAAGAGTCTCATTTTCCTCAAGAGCAAAAGAGAGACAACAAGAACATCTGCATCTGAGAGTTGCTGCGGAGTATCACAAGCAACAAATTAGACAGAGCCCGGAATGTTTTAAATGCGAGACATGCATGGGCTTCTACTGCCAAGCCCCTCGCCCCTCCCCAACAGTGCCATAGTCACTGCCACTCATTTGGGAACTTTTATTCGACTGTGCAGAAATCGGGGATGTTTTATTCACCGCTGTCTCCCACAGTCCACAGCACAGCACAGCATGGAGTGGGCTGGGGTTGTGCGCCGGAAGTATGTTGATTTCAACGCATGCAGCCTGGGCTGCTTTGGGTCCTGTTCTTGGCCAAGATGATCATGGGGTCCTTGAGTTAAAGACCTTGTGAATGATTCACTCACAGAACAGGGTCCGACGGGACAGAAAAATGTCGAGTGGCTGGGCTTGAACAGGAAGGGGGTCGGGTGGAGAAGCCTGGGGTTGAGTCCCCTCTAATATCTTTCTTTAGCTCTGACATTGAAGGCGTTTGTAATTCATCTCTACATTAATTCAATCACCCACGGTTGGATGCATCCATTTCTGTGTATTTCCTTGAGAGAGGCAAAGCTGCACATTTAATTACCCCTTCCTTTATTTTGGCTCTCCAAAAGCAGGGAACCTCGGGTCACATGGGAATGGAACATACTCCTTCTGCCTCAGGGAGGAGCCAGGCTAGAGATCCTGAAGCTCTTCCTTTCCTCTCTCCTTTTTGACAGATTCTTTTAACCCTATTCCTAATCTCTCTCTAATGCAGCCCTGCCTTGAGGCACACCCACAGTCTAAGTCCATGCTCAGGGCCTTCCATCATCTCTTACAGCGACCTCCACTCTGCCAGACCTCATTGTCTGCTATCTGGACTCTTGCAATCTATCCTCCCTCTTGAGCCTAGAGCAGTCTTTCTAAATATGACCACCTTTCTTCCCTGTTTGAAATGCCTCAGTGGCTCCTTCCTACCTGTCATGTGCTTAGAAAGAGGGCACTGAGCAAATAGACAGAGCCTCCATGTAGCTGGCTGTGTGGTCTGTGTTTGATTATTGAACATGGGCCTCCCTGGTGGAGCAATGGGCTGTCTCAGCACGATGAATCTATCGGTAGCCACTGTAGCACGAGTTCGATCCCTGGCCAGGGAGCTTCCCACATGGTGCAGCAGACCTCTCCTGCCTCGCCCCCTGCTCCCCTCAGCAGTGTATTTCAGTAGATCCGCCTGTTCTGGTCCCCACTCTGTCTCTGGTGAATCCTCTCATCACCCCCACACCTCTGGCCTACACCCCAGCTCTTGTATGCATAAATAAGTAAATCTTTAAAAAATAATTATCGAACATATTTATGACCATTTCCACAAGTGGCACACCTGGGCAGCTTTGTGGACACAGGGTTGTCTTGGGAGTTGCCGTGTGAGCTGAATGCTGACCAGAAGAGGAATTAGCTGGCTCTGTAGGCCACATCAGCGACTGGGAACAGCTGTGTGAGGACAGGAGGAACACCAGGCCCTGCCACTGTGGGCCACTTCTGTTCATTGTGCCACTGGTTTATTTGGGTGCGCCTAACCCCCACCGTCCCAAGAGCTCCTGGAGGGCAAAGACCTGGGAAAAAGGGTCTGAAAATAGATACTTCTCAAAAAAAAAAAAAAAAAAACACATACAGTAATTCTGCTACTAGGTAAACGCACACAAAAAAATCATTCATGAATGCTCATAAAAATATTTTTTATGATAGTCAAAAAGGAGAAACCACCCATGTGTCAGCAAATGAACGCACAAAGAAAAAGTGATTCCTGCATACAATGGCATAGTGTCGGACACAGCGAGGCGTGGAGTGCTGGGACACGCTGCAAGCATGTGCAAATGTTTGCCAATGTGTGCAAGTGTGTGTGTGGAGACATCACAGGAGTGGAAGGCCCACATGTTAGAGTCCTTTTCCGTGAAGTGTCCAGAATGGGTGAATGTCTAGAGACAGGAAACAGATTGGTGGGTGCCTAGGACTGGGGGAGGGGAGCTAGGGGTGGAATAACAGCGAAATCACACAGTTACTTTTAGGACTAATGAAAATGTTCTAATGTTGATTGTGGCGACGTGTGCCCAGCTCTGGACATACTCCAGCGCTCTGAACTACACAAGGGGGCCCTGTGAGGGCGGGTTCCCCATCCACGCAGTCACCAACCGCAGATCCAGAATGCGCAGCGGTTTCGCACTGAGCGCTGCAGTTTTGCCCACACTGGACATACCCAGACGTTTTTCTTGTCCTTATTCCCTAAACGATGCGGCACCACAGCTATCTGAATAGCATTTACGTTGTATCTGGTATTACAAGTAATCTAGAGATGATTTAAACTGCGCAGGGGGAAGTGTGTCGTTATATGCATTTTCTATCAGGGACTTTTTATAAGGATGTCACCACAGATGGCAAGACCAAAATCAGGCCCCTAAATTCTGAACTGCCTGCTGGGTCTTGGCAGCTGGGGGCTCCTGGAAGTGGCTGTCCCCAGAGCAGGGCAGGGGCCGGGGCCAGGAGCCTCCCACATCCCTGCGTGTGCAGGAAGGGGTCAGGGCTGAGTCCCCACGAGTCACTGACACCTCCGGGGGCTTCTCGTGGAGATGGGAGGGCCCCGCTCACTGCACATCTGTCTCCTGACCGTAACTCTGGGCAGATCCAGCTTGGGTACACAGCGTGTGTCCTGAGAACAGCAGTGGACCTTGGAGGGTCACAAACATGGACTTTGGCTCAGGTGTGTGGCAGCTGGAAGGTCACCGGCCTCTGGGCTTCCAGCTCTTCACCTCTGGGTCAGGAGAAGATGATGCAACTTGACAGGGGAGCAGGTGGTGCTTTTAAATGTGAAGTTTGGGGCCAGGTCCCCTAGTGAGACTCGACAGCTGTCTCTTCACTCCTTCCTCCTAATGGTGAAAATTCTAGTGCGATAAGCACTGGAGAAGATCACTTAGAACCCTGAGTTCACTGATTCTTTTTTAACAAAGGTAAAGATGACACTGAAAGAACTTTCTCTGAGAGAGGGCTTTTTTCTTTTCCAGAAGATCGGCGCCTCTCACTCCTCCCATGCCAGCTCAGCCTCTTGCCCTGAGTCTGGGATGAGGAGGTGGGCAGGGCCGCTCGGAGACTTTTGGGACAGTGGGCTGACCTGAGGCTGCCCAAGGCCTCGTGCCGGCTGGAGCTGGGCCATGCTCTGCTCCATGTTCCTGCTTTGATCTCTGACTTCCAGCTGGGCCCAGTCTGCTTCCCCATCCTTCCTGGCACGCTCCTCTGTCTTGGAAGATGCAGTTCTGATAAGTCCAACGGATGCTTAGAGTCCTTGGGAGGTTAAGCAACCTGGGACCCAAGTGTCATCTGTCTAGTGACAGAAACCAGATGCTGCAGAGGAGACTAAACCAATGGGAAAACGGGAAGTAAAAAGGCCTGTGTTCCTCCCCCGCTGAAGCCAAAGCTAAATGGTTAAGTAGCTTTCAGACCCCGAAAAGAAAGTCTCTAAACTTTTCTCTGAGACTTGTATTTACAGCATAGCACAGCCTGGGGGCTCATTAAACAACCTTGAGCTGACCTCCAAGTCTGGTTGGGGTTGGGAGGTGCAAATGCAGAGGAGGGGGCTACCTGAAGGCAAGGGCCTATCAACAGAAATTCAAAACTCCCGTTATCTGAAGGAAACCTTCTCCTCCTTCATGTATGAACTTCCCTGTCACTAGCCAATGGGCTTCAGCCACACCCACATTTCTTCGCCCTCATTCACTTTTCAGCCAATACAATTTCACTCCTTTGTTCTCAACCCTGGGCCTGGGTTGGCTGGCCCCCCAAACCTGTATAACTTTGTCTTTTCTTAACCAGCAGAGGTAGATGTGAGTTTATGTCCGACCTCCTTGCTAATCAACTCACAATAAAGCTGATTTCTGCTATCAAAAACCGGATGGCATAATTTGATCTCTGCACATTGGGCAGCGACCCCTTTGCTCAGCAACACCAAGGGCCAAGGGGGCAGAGGAAATGCCCACAGCTTTGCTTGGATTCCCTACACCACTTCTTTCCAGTCTTCTCTCTGAGGAGCACCCTTAGCTAGGGCTGAGCACCTCCAGCAGTGCTCCGTTCACACCTCAGCTGTGTCTGGGAAGAACCTGGGAGCAGCAGGCAAGGCCCTACTCTCGGGGAGAGGAGTGGTCGATTTATACCTAGCGCAAGCCCTGCATCTAGCTGCAGATGGATAAGAGAGTCTGTGGGTCGGGGGCAGTCTGTGGGTCCCACTGAGGTGAGCTCTTCTCAGCCACTGCTAATCCCTAACCACAGAACAATGTAATAAGGGTTTACAGTAGCTGATAGTAGCTATCATAAGCAAAGCTCCTATTGTGTGCCAGATATAGGACTAGCATTTGATCCCTGGTTTAATATAATCCTAAAGCCAGATAATGTTATTCTTTCTTTGTGAATGAGGAAATTGAAGTTGAGTGGTGAGCAACTTGGGCGCTAGTCACACAGCAGCTCAGGGGTGGAACTCTGAATGTGTAAGATGAGATTTAGGGGATGTTTGTGGATGAGGCATAACCCAGCTCATCCTGACTAATACGGAGAGGTGGGCAGGGCTGAATCTTGAAGACTCTGCCAAGTTTTACGAGAAAAGGATATTTTTTTCTTACGAGCAATGGGGAGCCATTAAGTTACATTTTAGAAAAATTTCCTTGCTGTGATGGATGATGGGTTGGAGGTGGCAGTCACCTGATACAAGAGGAGGCTGTTGCAGCAGTCGAGGTGACAAGTGCTGAGAGCCTGAGTTAGGGCCTCAGCCTGGAGGAGGGGCGAGGGGATGTATGCGGTGATGACTGAGCTGGTGGGGTCTGGGGGTCTCCACAGTACACCTTGCATGAGGAGGAGGGACGGGGACGCGAACTGTCTCCTTTCAAGTCTGTTCCTCCCGCCCCCTAGTTCTCTCCCGCCAGACCTCTTCTGATCAAACCTTTTGCATCTGCCATGTGATTGGTTCCTCCAAATCGCGCTCTAAATTCAGCTCAGCAAATGTGTTTCTACTTTACAGATGAAGAAACTGAGACTCAGAGGGAAGATGGGATGGAATCGCTTAACAAATCAAAGAACTTGAACTCGGGTTTCCTAATAGCCCATCTGCTCTCCTTCCTTTAAATCACCCTGATCTTATTTAGTTAGATATTTTAGGGGTGACAGTAGGTTACTTGGGGGGAAGGGGTGGGGAACCACAGGTAATTGGCGGCAGATTGAGCAGTTGCCCTTCAGCTGTAGTTACCCAGCTGATTTATCTACAACACTCTGGCATATGCCGGGCGCATAAGAAGCAGTATGCTCAAAGGCAGCCCCGTATACCGCATTCCGGATTTATAAGACTCAAATGAGTGATTTTTATTCCATTGTTAAGGGCTTTTTTCCTTTCTTACTCTATCAAAGTACTCCTCACAGGGTTCCTTTAAAGAGCAATCTCAGCCTCCCGTGATGCTTTTAAAATGCAATTTATTGCACACTTTGTATTAGCGTTCCACGCTTAGCACAGTCCGTGTTCAAGATGGCACACGTGTGTTCATAGATTATGCAGGCTTGAGACGTCAGCGTTGGGTGGGTCCAGTTAGTTTATCTTCACGGCTCTTTGGGACAGGGACACAGTCAACTGTGTGCTCTTAAATGGCTTAATTTCTCCAAATCAAACTCAGGGTAAATGCCCGCTGGGCGGAGAGGCAGCGTGGGCTTCGGAGAGAGGGCCGCTGGGGGTGAGCTTCTGAGACCTCCTGTGCCGAGTCCTGAGACCTGAGTGAGCTTGTCCCTCTCCGGGCCTCTCTTCTCCTGGGGGTGGGCAGTGGCCAAAGCCTCCTCGACACTGTCACCTCCCTGACACTGACGGGCTGGCCCCTTTAGTTGCTCTGTTGTTCGTTTAACTTTCATGAGATGCTGAACCCTGCCCCCCTACCCCCCAAAACAAAATATTATGCAGATGCCCCAAAGGAAAAGCAAATAAAAGAAGCAACTCTGGGCATGGAGTTCTACCTTCCTGTCACCCCTCTAATCCTGGGAAGACCTGGGAACACGAGGCTGCAGGTAGAATTTTTAGGTTGGAGGGTCACCTGAGTGAAGTGTACCTGCTTCAGCTGTGTGAGCTCAGGTGGGTCAACAGATCATAAGGTGGGTCCTGCTCTGCAAAATGGGTGTTTATATTGCTCTTGATGGATTCTGCTGAAGAAAAAATTCAGCATATTGTTCAGACGTGTGTGTGTGTGTGTGTGTGTGTGTGTGTAAATGCCAACGTACAGAATGTCATACCCGCTGGCACTAATAATGGTGCTTTACACGTATTATTAACTCATCTAATTCTTACAACACTGTGATGAAGGCACATTTATTCCCCTCTGTTGGCACATGAAGAGGCTGCCTCTCAGCTTTGGCGTCCCTGAGATCAGATCCCGTAAGTGGGATAAGTGCTCCGGCTGCTTCACACGTCTTTGGTCCAGACCTTGCCTGAAAATCGAACCCCATCTTGTCCTTACCTGAGGCTCACTCTCCACATTGCCTGTCTCAGCGGCTGCGGGCACAGATGACAAAGTGGCCCCATGAGCCCTGGGGATCACTCCCCGGGGCAGCGCCAGGGACCACTGGTCACCCACAGAACAAAGCAAAGGGGGCCACAGCGCAGGAGACCGCAGCCCCTGCTGGCTGGCGAGGTGAGCAGCTGAGGCCGGGCCCTGCCTCCAGCCTCCAGCTGACCGCCGCAAGCCCTCGCAGTCCTGGGTCCCACGCCGTGAGGAGCTGGCTCCTGCCAGCAGCCGGTGGCTTCGGAAGTGGCCCCTTCCCCACAGATGAGGCCGACTGAGCCCTCGACGGCGGCCCCTCGCGTGTCTGGACTCCTGCACCACAGAGATGGTGCCATCGTCATTGTGTGTTGTTTTAAGCTGGCGAGTTTGGAGTAATATTGTTACACGGCAAGAGATAACACGGCTAAATGTTTTTGTTGTTCTCCTTTTTGTTGTAATAATCACAGCTATTAAAAAAGAAATCTTCTTCTGTGACGGTAAGTGCCCTTTTGAGCAGCAATTAGAGATAGAAGACACAAGAGCAGCAGAGGCCACAGATTCCCGGCAAGAGGGAGGGCCGCGCCTGCGACTTCGACTCAAGGCCCCGAGCCTGGGCCCCTCTTCTCAGGATTGGCCTCGGGCTCCCTCACTCCTTCACTGGCCCCACAGCAGTGCCCGCTGCAGAGGCAGAGGCACAGCAGGACGCCGTGCTGCAGGGGTGCTCTCTCCCCTCAGGCGGGAACACCGGTTGGTGGACAGGCCCACTTCCCGCCTCTCTCTCCCTGCGCTTGCGCTGGGATTGAGATGAGCCGGCGCGACGCTGCGTCCTCTGTGCCCGGTCCCAGGACGCTTCGGGCTGAACACATGACTCGGCATTGCCCTGGAGCTGCTGGGCGAGGGACCTGCTCTTTCCGCGGGCCACGAGGCTCAGCCTCGGGGTGGCCAGGCTCCTGGGGTGCAGCTAGCCAGCTGGGAGCCCACGTCCCAAGGAAGCAGAGTGGGGGCACAGAAAGAGTGACCAGGACCTGGTGGCCTGGGCTGAACTCGCCTGAGTCCACGCTGGCTTCCCAGCTGGGCCCTGGGGAGTGGTGGCGTCGCGCTCCGTCGCGGCAGAGGCAACCCCCGGCGGACAGTTCCCGCCCCTGGTCACGACACTACACAGAGAGGCAGGCGATGGCTGCTCCCTGGGTCAGGGCTGTCCACTCAGATCCCAGGGTGCACGGTAATAACGACAGTCACGCCGGACTCTGCTTGTACCAGGTACGGGCCACTCCCCTTGGCGAGTCATCTCAGGAAGTCGACACCCACGGGTGAAAGGGTGCGAATAGCAGACCGCCTGGCCCTCGCTGAGCACTGGCCCCGGGCACGGCTCTACTCAGCTCGGTTCCCCAGAGTCTCAGGAGGGAGGTGCTGATTGCACCCCACGTGGAGACGAGGCAGAGCAGACGCTCGATTCCACGCGAAAGCTGCACCCTCCTCCTGGGCACGGCGGCCGAGCAGCCAGGTATCCCCCAAGGTCCCCGTCGGGGCCAGAAGGGGTCACTGTCCCTTGCTCTGTCCCGGGGCACACGAGTGGAGAGAGCAGCCTGAGAGGAGCCCCGAGACAGGGGGTGTACCCCATGTTTGCTGTCCCGAGCTGGCGGTCGACCAGCAGGCCCTTGGGGACAGCTGGCAGGGGCGCTGTGGTTAATGCCGGGATAACACTGGCAGGATGTTCTGAGGCCACACGCCTGACACCTGGCGCGCTCTGTGAACACACCTGTGTTTGCCCTTGACCTGCAGGATGTCCTGTGTGCTGCAAGGGGCCCGGGCAGGAAGCGGGGCCTGCGCCTTCTCTGCTGTCTGGGGCTCACCAGAGCTTGTGCAAACACAGGCTGATGCGCCCTGCCCTGGGAGCTCCTGTTTCGGTTCAGTTTGGATGGGGACAGTGAATTTGCATTTCCAACAATGTCCAAGTGATGCTGATGCTGCTGGTCCCTGGACCATACCTCGAACACTTCTGCTTTGCAGGTGGACGTCTGTTTCTCATGCACAGGGTGGTGTGTGCGCAGTCCTGGCTGGGGACTGAGTCCCGTTGGCGCCGTCGTCTTCTCACCTGAGGGCCCAGTTAAGGGAGCAGAGCTGCTGGGGGAAATTTTCTGGGGGTGCATGACTCCAGGCCCCAAACCAGGCTGCACGGCAGGCTGGTCCAATGCTTCTCTTTTGACATGGTGAGTGTCTCCTTCTGTTAGTGGGCAGACTGAGGTGCACCCAGGCCCCCCAAACTTTGCAATTTCCAGAAAGTTTCTGCCATTTGCAGTGCAAAGGCAAAGCATACTCTTAATGCATAAGACCTTCAATAGAAAAGAACTTTAATAGAATTAGCATGCAATAGAGAGAAGAGAAGAAAGGATAATAGTTTCCGACAAAACATTCAAAGTAAACCATGCCCTCGTGAGTAAATGCCAGCCAAATAGGTTTTGGCCTAAAGTGGGGCCACTGAGCCCCCAAAAGCTTGCCACAAGTCTAAGGCACCTTCTGATGGGGAACCACAGGAAAGGGGCAGAAGGGGCCAGACAAGTTTGGAAGGAAAGGAGCCAAATCAAAACCCAAGTCAAGATAAAGCTGCATTGTCAGCCTCCGCATGGGTCTCTCATGCACATCTCTCCCAAGGGTCTCCTTTCATGTCCCCCAAATCCCTAGTACAAGTCCAAGGCTGAGAAGCTTCTTCTCGTGTCTCTCGCCTTCACATGCCTCCTCCAAGTCTTCTCTCCCAAGCCCCTGTGCAAGTCTCCCCGCTGCTCAGCTCCACCCCTCCTAGCGGTGCCAGGGACTTGGAAACTCCCACTTTATGGAGAATAGTGTTGCACTTCCACTGGCCAAAGCAAGCAAGGGTCTAGCCAGCAAATGGGACCATGAGATGGGAAATGTCCTTTCATGGAAGCAGTGGGAAGGAAGGGTGAGTGTGTGATTTACAAAGTAGATGACAATTCCGTTAGGGAGGTGGGAAACACGAATCTCAGAGAGGCTAACTGTCCAGCATCGCACAGGAGGCAGCACAGAGATCTGAACCCAGAGCCCACCTGAAGCTGCAAGATGAGATAAAGGAGGAAGGCAAGGAGGCTGGAGGTGGGCTTCCTGCTCCAGAACTCCACAGAAGCCGAGGTGAGAGGGAGCAAGTTCTTCCTGTCAACCAGCTGGACCTTCTTGGACAATAACTGACCTCTGTGAGCCTCTGTGTCCCCTTTGGGCTGAACAAGGGCAATACTCCATAGCTCATATCACTGTAGTAAGAATTAGCTATCCTGAAGGTGAGATGTGTGACTCAGCTTGTGCCCCGGGGAGGAAAACATTTGAAATTTGAGAAGAGTGAAACAGATGTGAGGTCAGCCAACAGCAGAGGCATTTCCCTGTGGAGGGAGCAGCAGTCAGCCCTCTTCCACTGGCTCCAAAGACCCACGTGGCTGGGCTATTGTGGGAAGAGGCTCAGTGGGGCTGGCTAAAGAACTTGTCCTTCTGATCCCTGGGGCCCAGACAAGGCTCTGGAGAGAAGGCAGCTGGGGTGTCTGCCTTCGCATTTTTCCAGCATTGTCCTGTGTCCCCTCAGGGTCTGGCCCAGGGCCCGGCACTGCTCGGGGAAGGCTGTGTTCCCTGCCCCTCATGCAGCCTCCGCGCCCCGGGGAGGGTGGCTGGGGCATCTTCCGGCTGCATGCAATCAGCCCCAGGCATGTTGATTTTTTCCTTCCCGAGCTCTGCTCTAAAAGCTATTTTCTTTCTTGTCACCTCCCATCAGCATAGCTGCCCCGGAGATGCAGGTTATTCTGACTGCTGTCAGGACGCACGGGCAGGGCAAGGACAAGGGCTCCTGTGCTCGGCTGTCCGTGCTGCGCGTGTCCCATCACACTGAACTGGAGAAACTGCCATTGTCTGTCTATCCATCCGTCCATCCATCCATCCATTCATCCTTCCATCCATCCATCCTCCATCCATCCATTTTGTCATCATCTCTTTCACATTTGTGGGACCAAAAGGAGACAGAATGCCTAGTAAGTTCTTTGCAATCCACGCCCAGCTCGTGTGTGGGCACAGATGAGCAAAAGGAAGCAGAACCACACTGGCCCACCGCTGCCCCTGCCCGCCAGACCCAGCCACACATAGCAGCGTCTGCCTCCAGAGCCGTTCTTGCCTCTTCCGGCAACAGCTCATGGCGGTTTGAGCAGCTTCTCACCTCTGCTCTCAGAATGTGCCCTGTGCCCGGGCAAAGCCTGCTTCAAAGGCTGAGCCTGGGATGCCAAAGACTGACCAATTGGAGTTCCACAAGTCTTGCTGGACGACGGGCAGGATCCCCAGCCTGGGCCATCAGAGAACAGGACGCCAGCGTGGAGAGCGTTTGGAGCTGGAGGAGGGCTCGGCTGCTGGAAGGCTCAGACGTGGGATAAAGGCGTAGGGCTGTGCATGACAACCGCGCCACCGCGCCACCGCGCCACCGCGCCACGAACACCTCTGAGAACCCAGCGGGCGTGGAGGGGAGCAGTGGGCGCGGAGAGTAAGCCTTGGCTGAGCCGCTCGAGTGCGTCTGGAAGCACGTCAAGCCCAGGCACGCCTTGAGGTGATCGATGATGACAGCCTCAGCTGACAGCTTGGGGACCACCTCAAGAGAGCCAGAGCCATGCAGCTAAGCCATTATTGCCCCACGGAGCTGAGATAACAGAAGTCTATGAAATACATCCTGGGGTCAGTTGACGAGATCTCTCAATCTTGGGGCTATGACCACAAAAGAGGGGGAAATAAGTTTTGTCAGCAGGAATGCCGCAGAACGGCGCAGCCCCAGTGGATGCAAATGAATGTCAGAGCCTGTGGCTTCATTCTTCACCTGATCCTATTCCGCCATGACAGACTGAACTCATTTAAAGATGACACTACTGAGAAAAAGGATTTGCTACGTAATTCCCACACTAGCCTGTAAAAATGGTGCAGAACTCTGAAGAATACAACTTCACCATTGTCTGATTTAATCTTCAAAAAGCAAATGCCACTACTCTAGGTTTGGAAACTGTTGAAAGTAGCATGGGAGGTGCTGGCTGCAGCTGGAGCGCCACCTTCTGCCACTCATCCACCCTTCTTTCTCTGAGGCCAGAGCTTCCTGATGACAGGCAGAGGGATGTGAGGGGTTTGATAGTCTGGAAGAAAAACGAATGAAAAAGTTCATGTGTATCTTTAGAGTACGTGACACCTCAAGGCAGTGCTATGGGTTGTTCTCTTTTCTTTTCCCTTCCAGTGTCCGTGGAGCATCCAGGGGAAGCGCCCAGAGCATGGGTCTGGGATTCAGAGTGTGGGCAGGAAGCTCCAATCTGAGTCCCAGCATGCGGGGAGCTGAGCTGTACCAGAACGAGCTGGCGGCGGTGGGCGCGTTGCCTGAGTCTGTCCTCCAGTCTGCTCCCTGTCCGCGCAAGCAAGCCAAGGCTGTCGCCCCACATTGCAGTGAAGAGTTGCATTTTGACTTCGGGTAATAAGAGGGGGAGGGAGAATTTAAAGCCCACATGGCTGAGTCCAGAGCACTTGCTTCTCCCAAGGTGTTATAGCACACACAGAAGACCATGGACTTTCCAGAACATTCATGTCATTTGCTTATTTGCTAAGAAATGTTACAAATCCTCTATCTTGTACTTAAGCTCCTACTAGCATTGCCATCTTCCTTCTTGCTCATGGGAAAACTGAGGTTCAGAAAACCCTTATTATCTGCAGATGGCAGAGTAAGCAGGGAGACACTCCACTCATCTCTACCACCCCAGCTGCAGAACCCTGGCATGGCTCACCTGCTGGGCACTGTGACGATAGTTGCCTTTTCAATGTCCATTGTCTTTCTCTTTGATTAGCTAATCCTGATTTTGCTCAGAACAATAGCAGTGCCAGCCTCAGGCACTGAATCATGATTTGTCGAGAATATGATCCTCTTATTCATGACTTGGTATTTTCCTTTTTCCACCTTCCTTTCAGGGAGGAGTGCCTTGGGAATAGATGTGATAGCTGGTCAGACACAGCCACCTTGCAACCACAAGACAACGAGCATAAGCCCCTGAGGCCATCGGGAAGGAGGGCAGAGAAACCAATTAGAAGCAGCTTGGGTCTTTGATATCACACCAAGTAACCCAACAAACACCAGGAGCGTCTCCCCTCCATACCTCTCCCCATGCACAACCCCCCTGTGCATGTTCTGATAGTTGCCTAATGGACACATTCTTCTAAAAGTGAGACAGGGCTCTAGCCCTCCAGTGGAGCTTTTGTGAGAAGAGCCCAGAACACGCCCTCACCCTGGGCACTCCATCATTTTGGCCGTGAATATCTCACAGAGCCGCTCTGCTCCTCTTAGGGGAGCTTTTCCTGCCCCCAGGCTATCTGCTCTGTGGCCACGGCATTCTGCAGGGGCCTTCTCCGGTCAGCATTTACCCCAAGCCAATTAGCCCTTGGCTTTCAGACTCATTTCCGCCTGGTCTGACATTCATCATCTTGTCAGCCTGTCCCGGTGGCTCTGCCAGAGAGTGTGGGAGTGTTCTGGAGGAGCGTCCTAGAGCACAGTGATGGATGTCTCCTTCCCCGACGGCCCTCCTGGGGCCTCTAAGTGGGCTGTGAATCCTGGTGAGTCTCGGATCTAGAATCCATTTCTGGAGTGGCATCAACGCCAGCTTTCTCTTGTGGGGGCGTAGAGTGAGGAATGGCCCCCACAGGGGCAGAGCTGAACCACGCTGGAGCCAGGCAACCAGGCCTCGGTGCTGCACACGCCCACGGTAGCATGCGTCTGGCTTGCTGTGAGCTGGGCGTGGAGCGGTGCAGGGGACGACCTGCAGTTGTATGCGGATTTCCTGCTGGCTGCAGAACTGCCAACCCTTGGGTGTTGCCCTGTCTCACCAGCTCTTTATTGACAAGATACTGAGGAACAGAGAGGTTGAGTAACACGCTAGGGGTCACACAGCGCATAAGGAGTAGAGCCTGGACTTGGAAAGAATCTGTCTGATTGACCCAAAAACCTTTGCCTGCCAAGCTTTCGTCTGTTCTCGCTCCCGCTGCCTGTCAGGACACATCTGCTCGTTGTGGCCCCATGTCCATGTTTGCGCTAAATGAGCTTGCCCTGCTTGTCCTTGAGCGTGTTTGAACGGACTCTTCCCTCTGCCTGGGATGCTACTTCCCATCTTGTCATTTGAGGTTTAGCACAAATGTCAACTGGTCAGAGGGTTTCACCACCACTCTGTTTAAAATCGCTGCCCCGCTCTGCCTATCACTGTCACGCTGTGTCTCGAGTATCTGTTTGGATCGCTCTGTTGATATGTCATTGTGTCTGTCCGTGAGAATGGAGTCCTGCCTGCTCTTTCATTGCCATTTTGTTGACACCCGGCACCTGCCACATAGTAGGTGTTCAATCTTATTTAGGCTTAACAAATTGAAGAGTCTGTCTGATAGCTGCATTAGCCTGAAAGTGGTAACTGCCAAATAGGAACAATAGACAAAGCACAACTTAGTCTCAAGGAATAAAGGCCGGCACATAGTAGGAGCTTTTTTGATGTCAGCCATAAACTCAATAGTCTACAGAAGTGGCCTGATTTAGTCTCTGAGTCATCCACTGAGGTAGGTATACCTGCTTCTCTCGTTTTACAGATGGTAGGACTAACCCTGAGGGGTGAAGTAGGCAGAGGCAGATGGGAGCCGAGCGGCACCCTGCAGAGCCTGGTGCTTTGCCGTCATGCTACACTAACTCTCCATGTGCAAGAGAAGCACCCGTGTCAGTCATCTCCGTGGGCCCCTGTCTTCTCTGCAAAGCGTGAGGTTAGACTAATTGTCAGTAAGAGCCTTAAGCCTGGAAGAGGTGGAGGATGGATGACAGCTGCCATCCGCTCTGTCAGCCTCTCTTTCTCACAATGAGACATCTCTTCTGGGAATGCGTGTCTTCCCATGCTGGCCTGGTCTTACCCAGGGCACTCTTTGTGTGCCTCAGGACCGTGGCAAACAGGAGGCAAGTTCAGGCTGCTGCCTCCATGTGAACAGCGGGTTGATTGCCTGAGTATGAGAGACCTTGTGGAGGAAAGGTGAGTCGTCCAATAGAAGGGGGTCCCTGAGCAGCCAGCCCCCAGCCAACAGGGCAGATAATGCTGGTCAACGGTGAGCGTGTTACTGACTTAAAAGGCCCTAATCTGCAGTATTTTCGTGTGCTGAGCATGAATATAACCCTGACAATTTTTATTAGCTCTCGTTTTGAAGATATTTCATAGAATTCATTTTCTATGTTTCACCATGTAAATTGATCCAGTAGGACTGCAACAACATCCTAAATCAGCCTAGAATGATGTCATATTGCATCGCATTGCATAATCCCATCATGCACACATCATCCAGAGTTGACTGCATAAGCTGACGTCAGCAGTGCACTATAGAAAGCCCTGTCGGAAAGGTTGAACATTGAAAATATTTCAGACTTCGTGCGAGACAGTTGAAGCTACTGTTCCATAGAACTGTTATGATTTTATCCATTTAGGCACAATACAGAACAGGAATGCCTCGAAAGTGCGTTAATAGCACAGACAATTTCTGCTCTCTTTGTGGGGAAGTGACATTTGCCAACCAGAAGAAAAGTATCACTTCTCAAGTGAAGAAGGCTTCTCATCTTGACTTGGGATGCAAGGTTGGTGACCAAGACAAGCCTTGGGCCCTGCATAGATGCTGTGCTACATGTACAACACAGCTTTCACAGTGGTGAAATGGCAAAAGACCATCAATGCCATTTGCAGTCCCCATGGTGTGGAGAGAGCCAAGCAACCACATAAAAGACTGCTACTTCTGCTTGGTTCCTCCTCTTTCCGGCAGAATAACAAAGCAAAAGTAGTCGAGAATAGTCTACCCAAACATTCTGTCTGCATTGAGACTAGTTCCACATGGTGAGTGACTTCCTATTCCAGAACCTCCAGCAGAATATTCTCTTGATTCATCTGATGAGGACAAGGGTGAGCCGACCTGTTCTCCTGTTCCATCAGCATGCAGTGATCCAGGTTTTCACTGTGGTGCATCATCAACCCCACAGAGACTAACACAGGAAGAACTAAATGACCTGGTTTGTGATTTGGACTTATCCAAGAACAAGGCAGAATTGCTAGGATCAAGATTCCAACAATGGAATCTTCTAGAAGAATATGTCATAATTACTTTCTATCGAAAGCACCACCAGCAGTTGGAGCCTTTCTTCAGAAAGGACTCTGGTATTCTGTTCCAATATTGAGGGCCTCATGAATGCCTTAGAAATCACTCATGACCCACAAGAATGGAGACTATTTCTAGACTCTTCGAAACTGAAGTCTTAAGGCTGTGCTTTTGCACAATGGAAACTGACTTCCATTTATTGTATTCCTGAACAGCTGTACAGGAGACAAGTGAAGAAATCTAAGAAGTAGTCTATGACTTGATTTTTTACAGGTATTAACCGTAGGTCTATTACTATTGGCATGCATTTCGAGATGTAAACATCAATTTATTTCAGAATGCAAAAAAATCCTAGAGCCAAAATTAGAATTTGACTGTCATATTCGTGTTGGGCACATACAAATTGACAGGAAATGACTAATTTTATTTCAACAACATGACTTTTGTAAAAATTTGTTGACCAATGTAATCACAGACACATTAATGAGTCCCCAGCTCCACCAAGGCTGCTGGGACCAGAAAACTACCCGGATGAGTGCAATTCCACACTCCACGTCTACAGAATCGTGGGTTGAACAAATAAGCCTGGTTTAAACCACTCAATTTGGGGTGATTTATCATGTAACAGACACTAACCGATAAAAAAAGTGAAGACACTCATGCATTTATCTCCACAATAGAACAGCCACAGATATATTATTACCTCCATTTTGCAGATCCAAAAGGAGATGGAGAAGCTAAATCATTCTCACAGTGGTGGAACAGAGGCTCAAAGGCAGGCTGTCTGGTTTTAGAGTTTGTGCGCGTAACCCCTGCACACTGTTACCTGTCAAAGATTAATCAAAAATTGATGAAATGCCAAGAATTATGCGTTCTGGGTATACAAAGGCAAAGAAGACAAAGCCGTTGGCTCTTAAATTTATTAAAAATAAACACATACATATACCTATACACACATATAAAAATAAACTTCACATGTAAATATATTTATCAGACTATTTGCCTTAATGTATAAAGAATTTATATAAATTCATAAGGAAAACATCCCCTCCCCCATGATGTCAGCAGAGGTAATTTCTAGGACAAGATTGCACATTGCAGAAAAAGATAAAAGACAAAAGAGCTATGTTAGAATGAAAGATAAGCAAATTAAAACAAGAATGAAAAGCTATTTACACCCATCAAAATAGAAAGCCACCCAACAGTAAATAAACGGAAATGCTTCAATCTTTTGGTGAGAATATAAGAATCTGGCAAGGGCTTCACATATTTTCACATTTTTATAGTAATCCAATTCTAAAATATTACTCTAAGAAAACATTCAAAGATACAGTGATGTGGGCCACCATGGTATTTAAGAAAGGAGGGAAATCTAAGAAAACCAATAAGATGTTATAATTTTTAATACATTTAAATGCAGGCAACGGGCCTCCCTGGTGGCGCAGCGGTTAAGCGCTGCGCTGTGGAGCTGTCGGCAGCGGCGACGCAGGTTCGACGCCCGGCCGGGGAGATACCCACATGGTGCAGACCTCTCCTGCCTTGCCCGCTGCTCCCCTCAGCAGTGTATTTCCTTCAATCTGCGTGTGCTGCTCCCCTCTCTGTCTCTGGTGAATCCTCTCACCGCCCCACGCCTCTGGTCTGTACCCCAGCTTGTATGCATAAATAAATAAAATCTTTAAATGCAGGCAACAATGCTGCCAGCTAAACTGCTATTGCATTTATGCCATGAAAACATACCCAGGTCAACACGGTGTAATATCTCTTCCCAACTATTAAATAAATCCACATTCAAATAGAGAGGGAAAACCTAAAGTGTATCCAGTGGTTATACCAGCTTACAGCGGAGAGATGCCTTTTTGGTTTCATTCTTAGACCTTTTCTTGCATTTCTTAAAGCCTTCCTAGTGAGCAGAACATACTTTAGAATCAGAAGGAAAAGAGTGAGTTAGAAATAAGCCAAGTCGTGAGCCTGGACCCCAAGTGCGGGGCTCAGCCCCAAGTGCCAACGTGGTTTCTGGGTGGCGACTCCACCTTAGTATGTGAGACGTTGACAGTGGGAAAAGCTATTCAAAAATCAAATGTTTGTTAAAATTAAGGAAACAGCAGCCAGCACTGCAAGTGTGTGGCGTGCCACAGTGGCCCTGGAAGCAAGGGTGGGGTGTAGCAGGCCCAGCCCCCAGCACAGGGTGGACAGGGGCCTCTACAAACCACCCACCAGCCCATGGGTGTGTCCTCCTAAAAGGCCCTGTGCCCTGGCCTACCCAGAGCCCCGTCTTGTTCTAGAGCATCCAAAGGTTGCTGAGCGGGAGGTAGCCTGCCCACTCAGCCCTTCCCTGCCCAAGCTCCCAGGGAGGGTGTCGGGCCTGCAGAGGCCGCCCACTCTGGGCAGCAGCCCTCTGACCTCTCTGCTGTGCCATGTGCTCTTGCCCTGACCTCCTCGCACCCCTGACCTGGACCCTGTGATCCGGGGTCCACCCACGTAATCCGGGACGATAATCTCTCGTCGCAAGAGCCTGAATTTCATCACTGCTGCCAAGTCCCCTGCCAGGTGAGGCACAGGTTCACGGGCCCCAAGGGAGAGCAGCGGAGCCTTCTGGGGCCAGAGTGGGGGCCTCGTCATTCTGCTCCCACCACTCTCTAGGATAAAGGCCAGATGGCTCGGAGCAGTGTCAGGGCATCTAAGGCTGTAAGCCTCCGTCTGCGGGGTGGGTGGGTCCCTCCCCCCTCCCCAAGCCACGCACTAGCTTCTCACAGCTGGGACTTCCCCCTTTTTTGCTTCCATCTTATTTTCTGTTTCCATCTGCGAAGTCCCTTACCTTCTCCATAATCCGGGTCTTATCCTCCCTTCAAGATCCAATTTATTTGATTAGACAGCAATTGCCACAACATTCCTGCATAACCTCACCCCAAAACTCAGTGACTTCATTCTCACTCTTGCTTGGCTAGAAATTAGCTGGTCTAGGTGGGCCTGGGATGGGCTTAGCTTCATTGGTAAGTTGGATGCATGGCTCACCCCCTGGACTAGAGCTGCTATTTGTCACGGCTGAGGCAATGTCATCAGCATAAGAACCTTGTGCAGTCATGCCCTGCTCTCTGTTAACACTCATGAACAGCTCTCTGGCCAAAGCAAGTCACATGGCTAAACCTGCATCCGTGGAGCAGGTACAGATACTTTTGGTCCTAGGAGAGGAGCGAGGAAAGCGTATGCTGAATGAGTCAGGGTATCATGGTGCCTCCTCTTCCAGGAAGTCTTCTATGATTTCTCCAACAACAAGCTCTTTTCCCTCTTGGTATCTCACAGTATTCTGTGCTTTTCTTCCAGCACTATATTTTCTCTCTAGCAAAGTTGTTTTTTTCCCTTCTAGAGCAGAACAACTTTCTAGAGTATGAGCTCTTTGAGGCTGGCCATGAGATTGATTCAACTCCAATTTCACCCTTCACCCCCTCCCCCCAGCCCCAGTGCCTATGGGTTTCTCAATAAAGCTCTCTTAAACATGTTTATTCACAAGGACTAGAAACCCCGCCAGGCTCACCTGTCGGGTATTCTCTTCTTGATGGTGATTATTTCCCTCTTCCTCCTTCTGCGCTGTCAGCCCAGCTGACGCAAGTCCCAATCCGCCCTCTGGATTCAGACCAGGGTTGCCCTCCTCTGTCCCTGCTCTCTGGACCAGTGTCCCTGAGGTTCAGCACAAAATTCAAAGAGAATCCAAACAACTCAGTCATCAAGATCAATATTTGACTGCCAGAGAAATAAATCAAAATGAGGGCAAACATTCACAGTGGACAAATTATCAAAATGTTTAGCCAACAGAACCCAGTTCCCCAAGCGCCTGTCTTTCCACTCCTGCTCCTCTGTATCAGACCGTCTTTGTTTTAAAAGTGGACATTTCGTTCATTACAGAGTTTTGCATTATTTTGAGTTTTTGAATATTGAGTGACTGTTACGTATCTGGAGGACGCGTTTCTTGGCGCCCTGTGGGCGTTCACACAAGGCGTGCCTCCGGGTCTGGCCCTGGTCCTGCTCTCGTAGCACGCAGTGGACCAGAGGCCACAGTTCTTACGTGGATCCTAACAAGTATCTGTGCATCCCCACCAGAAGCACGACCCCCCAAGGCATAGATTTGGGACAGAGGGGGCCAGGTTATGGGCAGGGGAAGCCTCAGAGGGATTGCAACTTTCAACAGAGCTCCTCGATTTGATGCCACCAGTGACAAGGTGATTTGTTCCTGAGAGGTAAGTTGTTCCTCCAACTATCTGATGACTGTTATTGAAACCTCATTAGTGTACTAGGCATGCTCACTGGATGAAGGAGGAAACAAAGAAAGTCTCTGCTGCATTTTCAATTACCCGTGGAAATCTCCTGTCGAACCCTCAGAATCTTTCACGCACACCACGTCCAGACTCCATCTCATTAGGCTCTTCCTGAGACTGCAGGTGCTGGGAGAGAAAGTCCTTCCGTGCATCACTAGGCTGCATGGGGCAGTGCAGTGGCCAGTCAGGAACGGTCACTGTCACCAAGAGTATTGCAGCCCAAGTGACAGAGACTGCCCTCCAATTTTAAAATACTGAACTATTGTAAACAGAGGAAACCAGCCTTCTCTGAAACACACATATCACAGGGAAATTGACTACCCCTATGGATGTCATTGCAAGGTAGAAAAAAATAACAGAAACAGAAAGATAAAAGACAGACGTCAGAGAAGAAAAGGATCGATTATTTCAATAGTCACACCTGGGTGGTAGTATCACCAACTCCCTAATGAGAAGAGAGCTGAGTTAAGGAAAGTAAAACTGCAGAAAGTCATTACATGTTGAATAGATTATGAGATTCAAGTTAACTTGCCATAGTTTATTTTTTAGTGTGGTTAATTTATTCTCAACAACCCTTTTGATGTCTTTATAAAGCCCTAAGAAAAAGGTTCCCTTTGGTTCTGGCTAATCTGCATTGATTAACCTGACACTAAATAATACCTTAAAAATTCTAGTGCGTGTGTGGGGAGACCTAGGTAATAAATTCTCACTACAGAAAAATAGCTGAGCAAGTTTTTTCAGGGAAAGGGGATACCCAACCATACCCTTTTAGAAGAGATAGGGTATCGGCCTCTGTGGCAGGTGCCCTTCAGCCAACTGGTCTCTTCCCACATCGGCAAGGTGTGCCTGGCTCTGGGCCAGCAGCTTCAATGTAGGCTTTTCCATGTAACTTCTCTGTTGGGGTATCATTTAATAAAATTAAGACGTAGTCTCTGCACTTAGCTCAGCTGAACAGTGCTGGGAGATATAAAATAGATAAGAAAGGGAGACCAATTGGGTTGCCATGGGAACTTGGCCATGGATCCAAGTAATCAATAGGGCCACGGATCCAAGTAATCAATAGGGGTTATCAAGAGTCTCAGGGAACACAAAACAGAGCAATCAGAACCCAGCAAGTGTACCTCTTCTGTGGAAAGCACACCCCACGAAATAGCCCAACAGATAATCACCAACTGAGGCCAACTCTTCAGTCCTGGAAAGTCCAAGAAATCAAATTATAAAGAAGAGACCAACTCCTCCCTGGGGGCAGACCTGTCCTGCTTGCCCGCTGCTTCCCTTAGCAGTGTATTTCAATAAATCTGCCTTTTCTGGTCTCCACTCTTTTCTGGTGAATTCTTTCATTCCCATCCTGATTCTTCCCACCATATCACCCAGCAAGCATGAGAATGGAACAACGTGATGCCATCTCGAGCAAGCTGAGTTCAGTGCTGCATGTAGGAGTTGAGAGCGGTGGCGTAAATCTGGCCTCCTAACTTTGACACTTCATGCTCATTTTTCCTCCTTGGTAAACCTTTCCATGTGCCTGGCTTACTAGATGCCCCGGGGAATCCCATGAGATAGGGCAGATGAAATATGGTTCCTGCTCCAAAGGTCTCTGTCTCATGTAAGAAACATGCACAAAGCAGAAATTAGAGCCTACTGCACTGAGACACTTGTCAGAGAGCCCATGCACAACCTCATTCCCTGCAGAGTCAGATGGGCACTCTGTTTCCATGCCTACTTCTCTTTCGGGGAAGAGTAAGTCCTGAATTAACTCCACCCACTGATGTTTTATGGGCTCCACTCCCATCTCCATGCCAAGAAACCCCATGCACTGAGGATTACAAATCCCATTTTGCCATGAATAAGCCATGACTCTGAATGGGGAATTGCTGAGAACTAAGAGTGGAGTTCAGCGGCCATGTTTATATATAAACAAAGACATGTGGGCCAGTTCTGTCTTGGCTTTGCCATTGTGCTCTTGGGTTCCCAGCTCAGACAGCATTAGTGGTAGGACACATTGACCTTTTTTCATTTCCCTTTGTAAATAAACCTTTTGTTAACCTTTCTATGTGTGCCTACACTTGGGTTTTGTCTAAGTTTCTTTAAGAGCATGGATGAGGACTCAAGCCCAGGCCATCCCATTTCCTTTGGGGGTTTCCCTGTAACCTTTCCAGGGCTGGCACTGGTACCCACGCTTTCAGAGCGAGATGTCAGTACAGCCTGTGCTGGGCCTGCTGCCCCTGTTAGTGGCTGGCTGGGACTCTTGTTCTTCCTTGTCTGCTTTTCAGAATTCCTTATGAACTAAGGGAGAGGATGTGTGGGAAGTTTGTATTCTAAGTGCTATTGGCCTCTGAAATAATAATGCACCTTTCACAGAACTTCACTTAAAATTATAGCATTCGCTGTGTCCATGCAGCAGAGCGGGCTTCCTGCGTGTGCTGAGTGTCTTCCAAGATTGAATAATAAAGCATTTCAAGAGAGGTAGTGAATATTTATCCAAGGTAGTAAAAGTCTGACTTACTCATAAGAATTTGAGGAAGAGAAAATTAAAAAGCATTGACTTATGGATGACAAAAAACAAACACTGAGGAGATCAAGTGAAATAAATGTTATTGTCTCTGGCAGGGGGTATCACTCAGGGTATTTATTTATCTTTCCATATTTTATGTATCTTCCAAAAAGTTCTACAATGAGCACATCAACCTATATTCTTAGAGAACAAACCTCACTTTGTAAAGAACTCTAGGTGACTTGAAGGTTGAATTCTGCTCCTGGGCTTCTACCCCTGACCCTTGTGGAGGGGGGACAAAGTTGCTTAGAGTGAAACTCTTTAGTGTGAAAAATGCAAAGGAAATAGATGTGCAATCATGTTGTGAGCAAAATCACAGGTCGAGGGAGCTGTGTCCCCTATGAAATGTTGGATGAAGGTTGAATTCCGGGAGGAGGGCCCCCTCCTGGGCCTAAATGTCCACCGCAATGAAGAGACTTCCAGGGCACTTTACCAATCCTCTAATAAAGTGGACCCAGAGTGAGCTGAATCCTGTTATCACAGTAATAATAGTACCATTAACAACAACCAGGACAAAGGTTTACCCCTCCCTAAAGTATGCGCCATGCCCAGCTCTGATCTACAGTCCTCATGTGCTAATTTACTTTGATGCTGATTAGCTAAGGGAGCCAAGAGAAAGGGTTTGGAAAAGGTTGGGGCTAGTCTTTTCAGTTCTCTAAACTCAGTTCTTTAATCCCTAAAAAGAACATCATGTCCTTTGTGTTGAGTCCATCAGAGGGGCAACAGGAGCAGAAGTGAGATGCCTTGGGGAGCCAGACTCCCCCTACTCATCCGCTCACTCCACACGCATTTCACGGACTCCACTTAACCCTGACTTTAAAGGGTTATGCTCTCAGCCAGCACCTACTTTCTTTTAAGGAAAGAACCGCAGCTCTCCACTCTACAGTGGTCCTGTGACTTCTGCAGGAGAGTAGAAGAGACTCCCAGGAAGACCCAGGGCTTCTTCACTGGGGTCTCAGACATATGGAGGAAAAGCTCACACCCGGGAAGGAGGCAAACTTCCCTGGCAGGTTTGAGGGGACAAGAGGGAGGCAGGAGGGGACAGGGCAGGACAGTGTGGAGCCCTGGGGGTGACATTGTCCCCCACCCCTGGAGCGGTCAGCTACATGAGCTGAGCATTTTCTTTCAGCTCTGATCAGGGAAAGGTCTATTTCTCCACATAAAGTAAAAGGTAGCAGGAAAGACATGAAGATAGTAGCTGAACACAGCGTGATTTTTATTTTCTCTGTATTTTAAAAAGTGTTTTATAAAGATTGCTTTCTACTTTTATGGTAAGAAAGAAATAAAATGTAAATGCTATAAAGGTGGCATTTTGATGCCTGCCTGGGGCAAACCATCCCTCCTGACTTCTGGAAACATACGGATAAAAATTTAGGGCTTTCCCACATGGGCCGATGCTGCCCTGGGCTGTAGAATTTCAATATGGCGCAGCCTCCTGCCCAGCCCCAGCTAGAGATGTGTGTCCTGCCACTTCCTTCCCCAGACCCCACTGGACACTCTTCAATCTCCTTTTTTCACTGTCCTCCCTACTTCTAGCTGTCCCTGGGCACCTTCACTTTGCCTTGTCTTTGTGTCTCTCCCTGAGAGCTCCCAGGGTCCTCAGCCTCCAAGTATAATTCCTACGAGACCATCGACCCTTGTTTGTTGAATGAATGTGTGACAGAGCCCATAGATTGGCTCACAAACCACCATTCCTACCACCTCCTTTGCCTTCCCTTGCAAGACTGAACGTTAAATGCTTTATTTTCCATTTCCCATGAGACCAGGCATGGCTGAATGACATGGCCCTCTCCAATCAGAGGGTGGCAGAAGTCTTGGGAAGAGCTTCCATTCCCAAATAAAAGCAAAACTTTAAGAAGAGATCCTCTGCGAGCTGCTCGCTCCCTCTTGCCTGTACTGTTGACCTCCAGCCCGCAGTGCACACTCCACAGTCCCCTCCACCCGGACTGGGGACCAGACATCAGTGCGCCGCGGGAGGGAGGAGCCGGGCACCGGGGCCTCACCTGGAGCTCCTACGGACTCCCAGACGCCTGCCCCTGGGCTCCTTGGGAGACACATAAAACTCACTTGTTTTTGTCACTGCACGGGTGATGCAGCTTCTGAACTCCAAGGTCAAGGGCCATGGGGGCGGTGGAGAAGGGAGTGAGGCTGTCAGGTCCAGTCACAGGCACCAGACTGCAGCTGGGGGCTGTAACCACATGTCTGGGAGCCTCGGTTTACCCACCTGCCTTGCAGGGTTGGGGGAACACTTTCCACAGGTTCAGTGGCCCCCAAGACAGGGCTGGAGACAGGGCACTAGGTGCAGAGCCTGGGGGTCCGGGCTCACCCAGCATATGCAACACCCCGGCACACTCTCCTCTCTGCACTGCCCCTCCTGGCAGCTCTGGTCTGCGGTGTCCTCGTTTGTCCAGCGGTGAGGTTGAATCACCGAGGGAGGGTGGGGTCACCTTTTCTTATACCCAAGTTTGTTAAGATGACAGGTCTAGAACAGTTTGCTTGTCAGGGGGTCTCCGCCAGCCCCCCCTAGGTGCTGGTTGTTATATTGGGGTGCTAGGATGATGTGAATGATAGCCAACGCTCTGAAGAACTTTCTAGACCCAGGCTCCTGAGCTCAGTGCGCTGCTTGCTTACTCCTCATAAAGGTGGGGCAAGTAGGTGTCTGCTGACCCCACTGCATAGAGTGAGTCTTAGAGGGGTGAAGGCTGCCCACATCCCCACCTCTAGGACGGGACGGAGCTGAGCCCCACTTTGGACCTTGTGCCCTTGAACGCTGCCCTCAATCACCAGGACACAGTGGGCAGGAATGAAAGTTCTGAGATCCTTTTGTGGGAGCTGCTACAAGCCGGGCAGATCTTGCCCAGTCCCCAGTTAAGCATTCACTCCTCGGGTGCACGGAGACCGTCACGGCACAGAGAGCTGGAGGAAGCGGCTTCTACCTTCTCACCGTCTGCAAGTTGCAGGTGCCAGAGAGAAGCGTGTCGGGAGGATGTGCACTTGGTCCCACTAATTCTTTGAAAAGTGATCCCCCTGAAAAGCTCTGGGCTCTGCCAGTTCTCCTTGCCCACACAGCCTTTGCAGCGCTGTGTCCTCTCTTCAGAAAGAAAGTCATTCTCCTTCATCCTGAACAGCCTCGGGGGCCTGGAACAAAGGGAAGGATTCTGAGAGAGTCAAGCAAAGAACCTTAGGTGAGAAACAGTGAAGGCAGACTTCCATTTCATCCAGGGATCAAACACATGCAAGAAGTCTCAGTTCTCTCTCCCTCCCTCTCTCTCGTGCTCTCTCACTTCTGTGTTCTCTTGCTCTCTCTCTTGTCTGTCTGTTTATCTATCTACCTATCTATCTATCTATCTATCTATCATCATTATTATCATTATCTCTATCATTCTATTTTTCCACTCTCTCTTCCCCCATCCTTCTAAGCATCCATCCACCCATATCTCATATATCCAATCTTCCATCTCTCTTAAAATCTAATTTCAAGAATGAGAAGCCTCATAGAGCTGCTATATTAACACATCTATTTGAATTTTAAAATAAAATCAGACTTTCCCAATGGATAGAAAGTGGGATTTGGCTGAAGGCTTTGACAATGAGGACTAGTGTTGCCAATTAAGGTACACGGTGGATATTTTCCATAAGTGAAGTGAGTTGAATTAGGACCCCCACAGTGTGACATAGCGGCAGGAAGCACTCACTTGACACTGCAGAGCCCTGTCTACACTGTAGCCCCTGGAACCACCGGCTCGCGAGCCCCAAGTTGAGGCTAGTCCAAAATCGAGGCGTGCTTCAGTGTAACAGACACACTGCATTTCAAAGGCTTGGAGTGAGAAAAAATGTAAGTTACCTCATTAATATTTTGTCTATTGACTACGTGTTGAAATGATAATATTTTGAATATATGGAGTTAACTACAATATATTGTCAAGATTTACTTCACCTTTTCAGTTGTAGGTACTAGGAAACTATACATGAGTTTCTCATTATATTTTTATTAGGCAGTGATAGTTCAGAAAATGAATCCCTTGGACTTATTTAAACATCTAAGAAAATTTTTAGATGTCTAGCTAAAATGTCAAGGTGATGCAAGGTTTCCAGAATTCTCTTAGCATGCACACAGGAGGAGACGCCTTTCGTTTTATTTTTTTTCCCACGGATAGGGACATTTTGGTCTCCAGAGAGGGCATAACTGGTCCAGTGTTGAGGCTGAGAATTCTGTGATGGGACATAAGATTCACTTGAGTCCTAACAGACACAGCAGGTGCTCCACAAACATTTCATTCAACTCATTTTATTTTAAAGTAGTAAGGGAAAAAACAATGAAACAAAAAAACAAAACAGCGGCAATAAAAGGTGAATGGCAGGACTTAATCCAGGGCCTCCTTACTAAGACACCACTTCACTTAAAGTCAGTTTCCAAGATCCTTTTGATGATGTTAACAATGGGTCCCATTCAGTCTGGGCCTTAATGAAGTTTCCACAAAGGCTGAAAGGCTTGCTCTTGGAGATGGCATGTGTCCATGTGTCTGAGACCTTCTAGTGCTTCCCAGCTATGGAGAAGCTGTCTGTCATTGGGCTATGCCCTTCCTCTCCTTGACCCCGATGTGAAAGGCAGGTTGGGTGAGAGGAAGGCTGCTGCGTGGAGACACAAGAGGGCATCTTTGCCCACGGCTAACTTGGCCTTGAAAAGAGCCCCTGCTCTGAGTCCTCACTAGATGATCGATACAAGGCTAACCTTGGACCCCACAACTGTGTGACCCCCAAGCGCCCTCCAGCAGTGACAGTCCAGGACTTGTTGCCCCGGTTTCCTCATCCGTGTGATGGCGCAATTCTTCCCCCTGCTCCCGGGACTGTAGGATTTAGTTCTCACACACCACTTCTTAGAAAAGGCTGTGGCACTGGTGCTACGCTGTGTTTGCTCCTTCACCAGGGCCTCCCACATCTGTGAACTTTTGGGGTGAACTTTCACAGGTGACGAAGCAGAGCTCAGCCTCAGGGGGGTGTAAGTTTACGCAGACTTCAGAGCCCAGACGGGTCAGGGTTCAACCCACTACGATGACCCCCCACCAAGCTTGTTTGCTCTGATTCAAAAGGGAAAGTGTGGGGTGGAACTAACCAAGAAGGTGGGCGACTCTGAGGGGCTTGGCTGAGTTACAGACCCCCTTGCTTGTGTTCACATGACTTTTGGAGTTTGGAGAACTCATCCGATAAGGGAACGCACACTCTCTGAGAGGGAAAAGTAGACAGAAACTGAACAGTAAAATAGGAAGAACAAAAATGCTGCCCCCATCTGACCTGTGGGCACCCCTCTTTGGTTGGTCTCAAACAGCATCTCTGGGCCCGAGGCCTGGCTGAGGGACACTTCAACAAGCCCCCCCACCCCCCCTTAGAGCTAGGCCACGGCTTTTCCCACTCACCGAAGCCTGATCAAGGTTGCCCTGGGACAGGCTGGGCCGCACCACCCAACTCACTCCCTTATTTTCTCAGGCGCTGCAGATGGCACTGAGCTCTGGGGAAAGTTCTGGGTGGCAGCCACTTGCCTATGGCATTCATGATCCCAGGCCACATTCCAAGCTGATGCCCTTGCAGCCTGTGTCCGCTTGAGGACTGGTTCCAACAGCGCTGTCTGCGGAGCTTGCTCTCGGGCTGGCCCCCCTCCCAACACACACCACAGCAGGGGGTCCCGGGCACATGGGAGTCCTGGCAGCATGTGGTGTCTCCTGGGAGCTAGGCAGCCTCAAGGCCCCACCTGGAGGGCAGGCTCAGGAGTTTGGGGCCCTCTGGAACCCCAGGGACATCCAGGCATGGACACCAGGGCCTGGGTAATTAGGGCTCCTCTGGGAGGTGTGAGGAATTCCTGGGAAGCTCTACAAGCTATTTCAACTGCAGTTGTGTGAGATAAAGCACTCCAGGAAATCCAAAAATTGCTGGCAGCCGCATCTCATTTCTGACTGCACAGCTGGGCAAGGCTGGTGCTGGGAAGATCGGGTGGGGAGCCCCGGGGAACATCTGAAATCCAGTGACTTGTGGGCTTCTCCCCGGCCTGACCTCGCTGACTCAGGCTGACCCTGTTTTGAAATATTTGGTCAAATAAGTATTGACTTGAAATTGTTTGTACAGTTTTCCAGTGTCTAAGATCTCTGAGATAGGTCTTAAAGGAGCTTTTTTCCTGCTCCTCACATAGAGCCCCTTGTTAGGAAACAGCGGGTCTCTTTGGGAAGAGGCTGTGACATCCACCTAAGAGTGTGTGGGGAGGGGTGGGGCTGCAGCCCTGTATTTTGAAGTTATTTGGCTTGTATACAAAATAAACAGACCCTCCCATTTTGCTTAATTAAGCCTAAGTTTTTTGGGGAGGAAAACACTTCTCATCCTTCCAGGTTCTTTGGAGTGAAAAATAATTAAATTGACATAAAGCAGATTAATAGGAGGGAAATAAAAACAGCTTTGTCACATACCCACGGGAACTTGGATGAGAGGAGGTTCAAATGGCCAGGTCGTGGAAGGACATACATGCTCCTGGGTGTGCACGGGGCTGAGGGTCTGGGGACCCAAAGAGGAAAGAAGGGTCTCACAGGAATGCAAAGGAGATGGGGACAATACACTTCCATGAAGGGGAGGTGCCATTTTTCCGGCCTCCACTTTCACAAACCTCTTGGATTACAAGTTCCAGTGCACCATGAACCGCCCTTCCTGAGAGAGGGAGCTGCTGGGACAGGGGTGGGGGAGTGCCAAGCTGAGCCACCAGGTGAGTCTGGGTAACCCTGAGGGCAGGACTCTGCCTAACCCCTTTCTGTGGCTCCTTCCCAGAAGGCACCTTGGACTTGCAACAAACTTTCAGGCCTCGTGGCCCCACATTAGGCTCACCCAGTCTGGCTGGATATTTTTCCACGGAGTGTGGGTAATTTTCAGAGTTTTATTAGGAATATCCTTTCTTCTCTCTATGCACACCAATTCTTTTAAAAATCTTTCACACTAAGGGTATGTTTTCTTTCCTTTTGTGTATGTGCATGGTCATCAGGCTAACCCTTTTAGGCTAACCCTTTAAGAGCATGCACCCCTTAAGAGTTTGGGGTCCTAGGCACCTTTTGGTCACATGTTAAGAGATATTTGGAAACAGAGCTTGCCTTGTCTTGTCAATAAGATTCTTAGGTGAAAACTCTGCTAAAGACAATTATATTTGTCTCTATTCTATTTGTAGAAATGGGTTCAGAGAAGCAAGTCGCATACCCAGACCACTTTCTTCTAAATCATTCTTTCAGGTCTCCATCCCACTATAAATTTAGGCAGTTCAAGGGAAGGTAAAGAGCTCGTCCCAGTTCTGGTCCTGAATGTCCCCAGCTTCTCACCTAAGACAAGCCTACTACTTCTAATTGCATTAGCTTTTTTTGCCAACGCGGCTAGTCGCATCTATCTTAAGAGTGGTTGTGGGTCTGGAAAGAGTGTCTAAATAGGCACACAGTAGGTGCGCAGGAGACACAGGCAGCACATGGAACACAAGAGCTCCACAAGGCAGGTGTCAGGCTGAGAAGAGGCCACAGGAGCAGAGGATGGAGGGGTGGGCAGGGCACAGAACACGCAGCAGAGGTGGAGTTCCCCGACTATGCTGCCCCAGACCTGCTCTCCACTCCATGTTCCCCAACATTTCAGAGCCCCACACCCCTCAGGAGGACCTGACCTTTGCCTCAGTTCTTCTAACCACCCCAACCTGAATATTTATAGGATTTCTGAGCTTCTACCAGTGTAGCTCCCTCTGGCTGTGGGGTTGGCACACACATCCCTTTCAAGTTTAAAGTTTAAAGTTAAGCTAGAAGGCCCAGGGGACGGGCCAGCTGGACTGCCCAGCATTTGCAAGTGTGCACTCCGTGCCAGAAACCTCAGGTCAGAGTCCTGTGTTGCCACCTTTTAGCAGTTTGGGCAAGACCTTAAAATCTTTACTCCTCAGTCTCCTCTTCCGTAAAATGGGGAGAAGAACAGCGCAAGTCTGGTTGCGTTATAAAGTTCACGCTTTTTTTCACATTCTTAGCTCCTGACATTTGGAAAATGTGAACGAGGCGGTAGTTGCAATGATCATTGATGTCATCGTCCTAGCATCCTTATTTTTCGCCCTGCTAAAGATCATTATTTTAGTCTGTTCTATATGTGGAAACACGTCTAGAATAGGGAAGCGGGTCCCACATCCAGAGTCCCAGGGAGCACGCAGAGCTGGCTCCTCAGCTAGCGCCCTCTGTGCCCATGGACCCGGCCCCTAGGCTGTCTGCTCCCAGGATCCCAGTTGCTGCGCCTGCTCTGTGGGTCAGCTCCCAGCTTGAGCCGTGGCTCTGCGTGGCAGTAATGAGTTCTCTGTCAATTACAGCTCCTTCCCTGGTGTCTCCAGGGCAGCGCAGGCCAATTGTTCTGTCAGGCCAGGGGCTGGGCAGGGTGTCTCAATTTGGGCAGCTATTCAGTGGTCAATCACAATCTAAAACAGAGACAGCGGGGTGGCCTTATGCCTGGTGATTTCTGGAAAACAGCCAGCCCTTCTCCCCAATAAGACACTCAATTTCTCAGCGTGGAGTTTTCCACCAGACATTTCATGCTAAGTCAAGCTAGTCCTAATTATAAGTGGTTCTGGCAATTTCCCCCAGGAGCTGTTAAATTCTTTATTTGCCTACATTCTGGGGCTGTTTTCTCCCTGTGGGAAAGAACTCCCTGGATCCCCTAAAATGGTGTCTCCCCAGTCTTTGGTAGAACATATCCTGCTACTCCGCTCTACCTCACGCAGCCATCGGCAGCCTCTTTAAATGGACATTTATCCATCTGTTGGGTGTGAGTGCTGACCAATGGCGCAGTGGCTGGACCACACGTATCCCCCATTTTTGTGTAGACATGAAGCCCGGGGCTCCAGACAGCTGCTCCTCTGTAGGGAATATTTGCTGGTAAATCAACCTTCTCTTGTGGTTTCTATAGGTTTAATTGAAAGTTTATGAGGTTCAACATGTGCCATCACTAAGTGAGATGTCTCATTGCTTTAAAGTCACTTGCAGCTGGCTATAACTTCTCCTCAGCCCAAGATCTAGGCAACCGAAGCGGGTGCAGGACACCCTACAGTTACAGTACTTGGCACATCGATTATCCTGTTTGGTCCTGAGATGAAGTCTTTGAACCAAAGACTATTGTTTTGTCTTTGTGTCAGATGAGGAAATGGGGTTCAGAGTGCTGAAGTAATTCGCCCCAAGCCATGCAGTTGTGACAGAACCAGATTTAGAATCTGACATCAGCTAGACTCAAATTTCTTGGTCTTTTTGTTCTGTCCACTTTGGGTTGCTCATTCATTTACTCCTTTTTATTGGGAACTTACCAGAAGATAATCTAGGCACTGAGGAGATAAGCAGAAATGAACTGGTCTCTGCGCTGGGGGGAGACAGCCACCCACAACATGGCTGGGGAGGGGTAAGTGCTTTGCAGAAGATTAACATCAGAGGAGGCTGGTGGAAGTGTAAACCGGGACGACCTCCATGGAAGGTTACTGTGCAATTACCCAAATTTAAAATGCTCTTTCCCATTCCCCCCGCACCCCTAGATCATTTACCCCACTGCATGTCAGGACACGTGTGAAGCAACTAATACTGGTAGAGGAATATTCATGGCCTCCCTGAGCTGCAAATACTGCAAACAACTCAAATGTCTAGAAACGGAGGATTGATTAAATATCGATAAAACATGGTGTGGGCCCACCATGGAGCATTTTGTTGCCATTAAAAAGAGTAAGTCAGTTTATAAGCAGATAAGTGATTGGGAGATATAGGTCGATCGATGATAGGAAGATATATAAGGTGATACCTAAGATATTTTGTCAAATGAAATAGGCAACTTGTAGGGTCATCGCTCTAGTGAGCTACCATTTAATTATGGGGAAAATCAAACAAAAGAAAGGAGTCCTTAATTACACAGACCACAGTGGAAAAGAGTCCATGAGAAAGAACAACAGTCTCCCCAGGGACAACTGAATGGATGAAGAAGACAGAGGGAGAGAAAGTTTTCTTTGTTTTTTCCTATATAACCTTTTGCATCATTTCAATGTACGTGCATTTCATATTTCAGAAAATTTATTACATTTTAAAAGTGTGAGGGTGACTGGTTAATTATGTGTGGAGGTGACATTTAAGCAGAGATTTGAATAAAAGGGAGACAGTAGGGTGACACCCAGGGCTAAGTCTTCCAGACAGAGGGAGCAACTAGTGCCAAGGTCAGAAGGTGGGGATGAGATGGTCTTGGGGAGCTGAAAGGAGGTCGGTGTTGGGGGTGTTGATGAGGTGAGCGAGAAGGCAGGGTGCCGTCTCTCTAGAGACACAGGTGCAGGGAAGGTTAGGCTGATATTTTTGTAGACCAGCATACAGAGTTCGGATTGTATTCCGAGGAGGAGGAGAAGTCACTGATGGGTTTTAAGCAGGCAGCAGCCAAGTGTAATTTATGTTTCATGTGATTATCCATCGACTGTGTTTTAGTCAGTGGAGCTAGAGCAGAAGCAAGAACGACAGAAAGAAGAGGTGGAGATGAGAGTGTTAAGCAGATTTGGAATTGATTTTAGGGTACAGGCTCCTAGACTCATTGGGATTTATGCAAAAGACAGTTTCAAAGATCATTTCTAAATTTTGAGCAACCGGGCAACATATACTATGGTGAGAACATATGGAAAGAAGAGCTTTGGAGGGAAGGCAGTACTCCCATTTTGATCCTATTCACTCGGACATTCCTGTGGAGAGCACATGGGATGTCCAGTAGACATCTGACTGTAGAATGGGGGGAGACAGGGATCCAGTGTTGTGAGCAGTTAGATACGTGCAGGCACATGACAAGAGAGGTGTGAAGAAGAAAGGCACCTAGGAGTCTCCTCCATCAAGCAGAAGAACAGAGGGGAGGGGGGAGCAGTCAGTGAGCAAGGAGGAAAATCTGAGAAGTGTGGTGTCATAGAAATCATGAAACAGAAGTGACTAATGCAAGCAGAAGTGACCTTAGTCAACTTGAGCTGAGTGGTCACAGGTGGTCCTGCTGTGAGTTGTCTAGGGGGGCAGTGCGGGCAGAAGCCCAGCCCAAATGCGCTGAGGAGAACCTGAGGGGATCAGGTGAGCTTCGCCTGTGGATGTGACAGGCAGTTTCCAATGTCCTTCAGTGACAGAAAACCAGTGAGCAGGATGGAGGTAAGAGAACTGTGGGGTTAGTTTTTTTTGTTTGTTTGTTTGATTTTGTCCTAAATTATCGGGGATCCTAGACCTTTTTGTATACCGATGGAATGACCCATTAGGAAGGGGGAAAGTGAGGCTGCAGACAGGAGACAGAGATAATTGCAAGAGCAAATCCCTTGAGTAGATTCAGGAAGAGACGTGGGTTCCACTATACTGGTCAGGGATACTTTTCCTGAGAGGAAAAGAAAATAGAGTGTTGGGGTAGGTAGTTGATATGGGTGGAAGGAAGATAATGAGGGTTTACACAATTCTTTCCTTTGTCTCAATGAATATAAAATATATTTTATATGTAAATGAAGTATCAAGTAAACTCGTATCGTGAGAAAGGTGTGGAGGGGGAGATAAGAGCAGGCCTTCTGTATGAGAGATGCAAATCTTCATTTTGGGAAGAAGAAGAATGGCAGAACTATGGAATGTTTTGCATCCTGGCTTGATATGTGGCCCTGAATTTGCAGTGGGGCAGGGGCAAGGTGCTGTGCTTTCCTTCAGCAATATTCAAATTCTTGGGCGTAGCCCCTTGCATGGGTGAGGGGGATTAGTAAATTTGGGGCCTTGGCTTGGGAGGAATGATGGAACAGTGAGGGTCAAAGGAGCTAGGAATATTTTTAAGAAAGTAGTTTTTGTAGTGAACCATGGTCCCTGAGCTAGGTAAGATGGAAAATGATTAAAATTTAAAATGACAAACTAGTGAGTTGAATGAATTCTTCAAGAATTGTTGCAATGGGCATACTCAAAAGGTAATAGGAAATGGTAAGGCATCTGCAGATAGAATAGAGGTTAGGTGGCTGGAGTTATTGGTGACAAGGTCAAGAATATGATCGCACAAATGTTCAGTTTAGAGGACAGATTATTGGAAATTAAGTCAAGGCTCTGAGACGGGTGATACACACGGATATTTAAGGCTTTGTGAATAAAATGAAATTGAAGAAAGGGAGGATGGTGAGCCAGGACCCAGAGTCATCAATGAACGATTAGAATAATGGAGGCAGCGAGGTGCTGGGCTCATCTACAGCAGCACTCAACTGCTTGGTGTCCCCAAAAGCAGAGGTGAAGAAGTGAATCGGTGAAGTTTGAGGCTTGGGTAAGCGAGCAGGATGGGGAGGATAAAGAAGTTCAGGTTGCTTTCAAGGAAGTTGTTTTCATGATAAACACGGCTCCTGAGTGGGTAAAGGTGTGACCAGACGGTAAAATGCCCAGGGTACATGACACCTCTCTGCTGTAGCAGACAAGAGAGCAAAGCCATTAGCATAGACTTGAAGTCTGAAGCACCTTTGCAAAAAGTCTGATGTCTGCAGGCAAATGCAGTCTTTGCACTCCCGCTAATGACCACGGTGCTCCGGTAAAGGAGATTTAACCCCAGAGACCCAGTCTTGCATCTCTGCAGTGCCCTCTTTAGAACGGAAGAGACTAAATCTCAGTGTCGCCTTCTTCTGCACATTGCACCAAGAGATCTTTACATGAAAACGACTTAGAAATAGAAGCCCCCCCCAATCAAGAATAATTACATCTTTATTGATGACTCACTGTTCCTACGTATAAAAACTAAATTCAAACTTGTGTTTATTGGAACAGTTTCCAGAGAGTAAAATCGGTTAAACTGCTTCCTGGCTTTAAATTCTCACTTTGATTACCTAATAAATTCTACCTAATAAATCCTTTGTGTGACTATCATTAAGGTTTTATTTCCAGTTAACAGGGGTAAGTATGTGGTATCTGATAGCACAAAAGTGCCTTGGGTGGTGGTGACGTCTAATGGGATACGTCTAAGGAACCGGGAATTTTGAAAATGAGGTTTAAAGATACTGGATAAATAACTAGGGAGAAAAAAGAACACCTGGCCAGCTCTCAGGACTGGGCAAAGTAATGGAGAACATGGCAAAGTACACCTGCCCTCTGGCAGCTTGCAATCTAATTGCTATGACTTACCCAGAATCAGTAACTATTGGAGTATTGACTGGTACAAAAATAGAAGCACAAGGCACTAGAAAGATTTGGAACAGGGGCACCTGAGCTTGGCTCCATTTTGGTCTTCAGTATTGGTTAAATAAATGACTTCTCAAATGTTTCTTGCTCTCTCTCTCTTTCTCTCTCTCTCTCTCTCTCTCTCTCTCTCTCTCTCTCTCTCCTGATTCACACATATTCTTCCCTGCCCAACAAAACAGAGCACTCTCCAAAGACAAGGAATGTATGGACACATGTTCTGCTTTACTTTCAGGACACAGCATCACCAGGTCAAGTGTGAAGGCCAATTTTACACTGACTTATTAGCCAAGAGCAAGTTAGTAAGCGATGGAAGCTTAGTTCCGTCTGACTTCTGTGAAAGATGGACTGGAGGAATAGGAATTTCCCAGAGCCTGGCTTCAGGTCTGCCTCTACCTGTGGGTTCATTACGGCCGTTACTGGGCATTTGTCTCTGCCGCTCCCTCCCTCAGCCCTGTCAGGCTGACTCATTGTCAGATAGCCTCCCCTGGGGCGTGCAAAGAAGGCCTCAGCAGCTGCAGGTGTCAGCACCCTCTACGGCAATCCAGTGAGAGGAGAAGCCTCTTCCAGGGGCCAGAGAGAATTCTTGTGACGCCATGACTGGCCCACTTGGGTTATACCCTCTTGTCTCTCTGGCCTAGGAATGGGCTTTTCTGGGGCCTTGAGCTTGCTTCCTGGCCAGGGAAGGGGTCAATCTTACCAAACCTCACAAATAGAGCATGGAAAGACCGTGGTTTCTCAAAGCATTATTAGGGTGCTGTTACTAAAGAAAGCAGAGGGGCAGAGGAGTCCACTGGGCAGGGACAGTAGCAGAAGCTGCTAACTAGGTCATTCGAATGACCAGAGGAGTGAAAGTGCGGGGCTCCTGTCCAGGTCCATGGAACTAAGCAGAGGTCACACACTGTCTTATTTTCTATGCTGCCCTGCCGAATGTTAGGCCCTGACCAAGCCTTGGTGTGTGACAGTAGCTACATCTCTGATCTCCTTGGGGGTCAGTGGGTTCTGAGGGCGTTTCTTTGGCTGAGGTTCCATGGAGATTCAACAAAAATGGCCACCATTCCGCCTCTGGTCATAGCCACACCCCCTCACCACATGACTGACAGCTTCTTCCACCAATTGGGGCAGAATTATTACCCAACAATCTTGAATAGAGGCTGATTTGGTGACTTGCTTTAGCCAATAGAGCATGGAAGAAGGAAGCCGGTGTCACTCCATTGGAGGTTCTGTATGTTTCTGCTCAATGTTTTGGGAACCCGCCCAGCTGCCATGGTAGGCTTGTGTGAGCTAGTTCCCTGGATATTACTCAGGGAAAGGGGTTTCGGCCAAAGCCCATCCTAGATTAGCCAAACCCCAGGTGACATCAAGTCCAGCTGAGATCAGCACGGTGCCCCCAGACCCACAGAATCACCCAGTTGAACCCCCCACGAACACCACCCATACACGTGAGCTCAGTGGTGCCTGTGCTTTTATGACACTAAACCTTGGGCTGGCTTTCAACTGCAGTCACAATTTGATACAGTCCTTTTATTGCACACGTCTTCCAGATCTTCAATTCTTGTTCAGTGCTCACTTTCTGGATCTATTTGGTGAGATGAAGGCTCTTTCCTCCCCACCACGCTGAGTTCCCAGCAAAGCAGCCAGCTTGCCTTCTCTAGCTTCAGTTACAAGTGCTAAGCAGCAATCTTTGCACTGAGGGGAAATTCAAAGACGTTTTTCTTCAACTATGAAGCATGTTGATTTTTCCTGTTTGCAGGAGCCTTGGGGACTGCTTTAATGGTGATGCCTTCCCTTCCCCCTGGTTGTTATACAGTTTCCTTCTGTGCTTTTAAAGATTCACTCTGTAGTGCCTTCGTTTTCAATGCCTCACCTGAAGCAGCTTGGGAGCAACACAGAGGACACAGGCTGTGTCTGCTGAAGCAGATCTGCCTGAGACTTCCTCACCTGCAGCAGTGGAGACCATCTGTGTTGACCTCACACGGTTTCAGGAAGAATGAAATGAACCCAGGTGCTTAGAGGTGTTCATACAGGGCCTGGAAAATGGAAGGGGCTTGATAGATGCTAGCTCCTTTCCTTCCTAATAAATTCAACCTCATGAACTCCCTACTGTGGGATGGATCATGTGATGGTTGCCAGGGAAACAGGTAAATAGGCATCAAAACAGTCATGTTTTAATAAGGACGGCTATTTTTGAAAATGCTGTCACGTGACCCTGGAGGATAAGGGAGCTCACAGGCACTTGCTCCCATCTTGGTGTGTGGCATGAATGGCCATAGAGGAGGGGCCTTAGAGCTCCCTGGCAGGTTGGCAGGTGGTGGTAGCACCTGTGACTTCAAATCCTAATTTTGGTTATGACCCCGTGAAATCAATTTCAAATGCACTTGACCTCAGCTTCATCTGAAAGACAACAACAACAAAAAGGTGAAATAAGACTGACTTATTGGAATTTTGTAGGAGTAAGAGAGGAGTATGAGAGGCTGCTCAGCTTCAAGCAGAATGTTTGACAGGTAGGAAGAGGGACCTCGGGGTGTCCAGGTGTCCCTCGGCAGCTGAGGGCACAGGCTCCGAGAAGGCACGTGACGTGCCTGGGAGGCATGATGGGGGAGGCCAAGTGCCAGGCCTCCTGGTTCCCGGATCCAAGAATTTTCTTTAAATGCCCTATTCATTGTGAGTGTTAATAAGTGGTAATTTGAGTTGAAATCTTCCAGGGTATACAATTACAAGACAGATTCTCAGCAGGGAGGAAGGATTTCCTCCAATTTCAAAATCAAACAATGATTCTTCTAGTTTCGAAATAGACTTGTTTCTCTGAGTTTAAAAAAAATGAAAAAGTAAGCAGGTAAATCAAAGAGCAGAGCCTTTGACCAGTCGGCTGCCCAGAGGGAGTGACTTGGGTCCTGAGTGGGACTGATGCCCTCTCTGCCAGGCACAGGCAGGCGGGGAATGCGAACACCCCAGCCTGAGGCGCACAGCACAGAAGGGAGCTGTCAGAGAATGAGGAACCACATCTGACTGGGCTAAGACAGACAGTGACGTCAAAGGGAAAGTGAGACCATGTTCTGCGTTCCAGCAGCCTCCACCACAGGCTCATCAACCTTGTGACAGAAAGACCTGGAGGGAGGGGTGAGGCTCAATTAGCAGAGAATGAGAATTCCAGAACCTTCCCTGGTTTCTTTCAAACCATGTTGCGTCATCGCTTCTAAGTAAAACAGTAAAGCACGGACTGGCTTTGATTTAAGGATGAGCAGGGGTGACTTTAAGCAACTGGAGGAGTAGTTTAGTTAGTGGCCTGCAGTTGTGATTCCATAAACTTTCCTTAAGCTCCTGGGAGCCCACTTTCTGCTCGGCCCAGGACCCCAAGGCAGAACACAGCAAAGGGCTCCTTTGGAGACATGGGCTCCCAGGTGGGTGGCGAATGGGGCATGAGGGAGCTGAGACTTGGAGGGGAGCAGAAATTGACCAGGTGGGGAAGAGAAGGAACGTCTAAGAAGGTGAGAGGGAGAGTGCAGGGAAGGCCGTGGAGACCTGCAGGGAGTGAGGTGTGGGCAGGGCTGCAGGGTCGGTCCCTGAGAAGGGAGAAGAGCCTGGGCACGTGGTTAGACCAGATGACCTAACAGCTCAAAGGGACCGTGTCTTGGTGGCTTCTGTCTCTCTTACAAACCTCAGTCCATATTCAGATGTTACATCTTTGATAAAGGGGTCAGTGGATGGATGGCTGAGTAAGTAGGTGGATGGGTGGGTGGATGGATGGATGGATGGATGGATGGATGGATACATAACATGCCAGCACTTGAGATGAGTGTCTGCCAGAAGAGCAGAGCTTAGATGGGGGCCGGGGCGCACTGAACGTGGAGCCTGGGGGCACGGCACATGCTGGGGAGCAGGGATGGAGGAAGAGGTGCTGGGGAACTGAGGAACCAGGATCCAGCTTCACTATGGATCCTGTGTGCGGTACTGGCCGATTCAAGGAAGCTCAGCATTTCCATTTTTTCCTTTAGAACGTGAGGAAAATGATACCAACTTATTAGTCCTTCAGCTCAAGAGACAAAAAACCCAACTTGAGATGACGTAGACTGAGGTGTACTGGCTGGTGCCACCAGAACACCCATGGGTGGCTTGGTCCAGGAGCACAAAGAGGAGGTTCTGATGATGGTTTTCTCCAATTCTCGGCTCTTTTATCCTCCAGGGGGCTTTGCTCTCATGAGCAGCCTGCTGGCAAGGGAGGAATTCAGCCTCCACGATCAACAGAACCTCACATGCATTCGCCAGGGTCAAACAGCAACTACAGAGAGATCATTACGTTTCACCTCTGAGCGAAACTCACTGTGGTCCCTTCTGGGTCTTCAGTGCTTTACTTTCCTGGACAAACGTCGTGGTCCCGTGGAGAGCCTTCAGCTCCTTAATGGGTACACCGATGACTTCTTTCAAGGGTATGTAGCCAGCATGCCCCTCCACGAGGCCTTTTTAAAGGTTGTTCTCGAGTGTTCACACAGACAGGTTCTTTCCCCTGCGTGGGTCTCTTCTTTCCAAGCCTGATGAGGCCTCTTGTCCCCTGCTAACCTCAAGGTGATTCTAGGACACCTTCGATTTTTTTATTGTTGTTGTTAGTAAAATAAAGCTGGGATCATAGTATAGTAAAAACAATGTGTTGCCAATGTGTTGCCACAGAGCTGTCTTTGTGATCCCAGCAGCAAGCGCCCTGCCGTGCTGCCACAGACAGTGTAGTTTGGTAGGAACGATTGTGAATTCTGAGGGCAGCTGGCTTGGCTTCTGACCCTAGCTGTCCTATACTTTAAAAAAAAAGTTTCATTGAACTGTAATTGATCTACAAAATTGCACATATTTAATGTATAGATGAGTTTGGACCTATGCATGCATCTGTGATACCGTCCTCCTCACTCAAGTCTCCAACATATCCAAACATTTCCTTGTGCTTTTCTCTGTGTTGTTGTTGTTGTTTTTGCTAGCAAGAACAATTAGCATAAATTCATCCTCTTCGTAGCACAGTGCTATGTAGTTAACTGTAGGTGCTGAGTCCCAGAGTAGAACTCTATAGCTCATTCTGCATGAGTAGCCGAAAGGTCACGCACACTGACCACTGATCCCTCACTTTCTCTCCTCTAGCCTCTGGCAACCACCATTCTATTCCTTGCTTCTTTATTTTAGATATCACCTGTAGGTGGAATTCTGAAGGGTTTGTCCCTCACATTAATGACCTCTAGGTTCATTCACGTTGCTGTGAATGGTGGGATTTCCTGCCTTTTAAAGACTGAGCAATATGTTACTGCATGTGTGGATTGCTTTCTTTACCTGTGCATTCATCTGTTGATGGGTATTTGAATTGTTTCCACATCTAGCCAGGATACCATGAACCTAGGGGTGCTAATATCTTTTTAAGATTCTAGTTTTAATTCTTGCAGAAATATATCCAGAAGTAAGACAGTTGGAACACATCGTTATTCTATTTTTACATTTTGAGGAACCTCTGCATTGTTTTTCTAAGGTAACTGCACCATTCCACACTTTGACCAACATTTTGCAAGGGGTCTATCTCTTCTTCCCACACCCTTACCAACAATTATTATGATTTATTGTTATTATTATTACTATTACTATTATTATTTTGATAATAGTTAACAGGTGCGAGGTGAGGTCTCATTGTGGCTTTGATGTGTATTTCTCTGCTTATTAGTGATGTTGAGTACCTTTTCATATATCTGGTAATAGTCTGTATGTCTCCTTTGGAGAAATGTTAAAGTTCTCTGCCCATGTTTTAATTGGATTATTTATTTACTTATTTTTGCTACTGAGTTGTAGAAGAGTCTCATGTATCTTAAATATTGATGTCTTAAAAGATATATGGCTTCACATACTTTCTCCTAAGCCATAGGTTACCTTTTTATTCTCTTCATCAGTAGCAGGAAAAGGATACCTGATCTTACCACTTCTACTCAACTTACAATATAACTTCTAGCAAGGGCAATTAAGGAAAAAAAAAAAAAAGACTCGAAAGCCTTTCAAATGGGAAAAGGAAAAGTAAAATTGTCTCTGTTTATATATAGCACGATATTATACAAAGAAAACCCAAAATATTCCATAAAAGAATTGCTAGAGTTAATTAAATAATTCATCAAAGTTGCAGGACACAAAATCAACATAAACAACTTATTTGTGTTTCCATACACTAAAAAAAAAAAACTATCCAAGAGGGGAATTAAGGAAACAATTTCATTTCCAATGGCATCACAAAATAAAATAGTGTGAAATAAGTTTAACTACGGAGGTGATAAACCTATACATTGAGAGATATAAAACACCAATGAAAGAAATTAAAGCAGGTATATCCTGTGTTCATGGACTGGAAGAATTATTATTTTTTTAAGATTTATTTATTTATTTATGCATAGAAGAACTGGGGTGTAGGCCAGAGGTGTGGGGGATAAGAGGATTCACCAGAGACAGAGTGGGGAGCAGAACAGGCAGATCCACTGAAATACACTGCTGAGGGGAGCAGCAAGGGGAGAGGAGAGGTCTGCTGTGCCATGGGGGTCAATTCCCTGGCCGGACTCAAACTCAGGCCACAGTGGTGATAGGTGATAGAGCTGAGACATAACTCTTAGGCCACCAGGGAGGGCTGTGGAAGAATTATTATTGCCAGGATGTTCCTACTATCCAAAGTAGCCTACAGATTCAATGTGATGCTTATCAATGCCCCAATCATTTTTTATATAGAAGTAGAAAAAGCAATCTTGAAATTTATATGGAGCCACAGAAGATTCTAAATAACTTAAAAAATTGTGAATAAGAACAAAGCTTGAGGCAGCACTTTTCCTGATTTCAAAGTATAATGTTAAGTAATTGAAATAATATATTGCCATAAAAAGAGACACAGAGATCAGTGGAACAGAATAGAGCTCCAAAATAAATCCATTAATATGCAGTCAATTGATTTTTAGCAAGGATGTCAAGAACTATGGAGAAAGGATAAATGGCGCTGGGAAAACTGGATACCCATGTGCAAAAGAGTCAGATCGAACCCTATCTTGTACCATACACTAAAACCCACTCAAAATGAATTAAAGACTTAAATATAAAACCTAAAACCATAACACCCCTGGAAGGAAATGCAGAATAAAAGCTTCTGGACACTGGCCTTCACAGTGGCTTCTTGGCCAGGACACCAAAAACATAGGCAGCAAAAATAAAAATAGAAAAGTGTGATTACATCAGACCGCAAGGCTGCTGCCCAGGCAGGAACCACCAGCATCCCCCGTCAGTGGCGTGTTCTTGCTCAAGGCTGCATCTGCTGTCTGCGATGCACAGGCCTGTCTCCTGTCTTGTGAGAATCGAATGAGCTAAAACAGGTAAGTTGCTTAGAACAGAGTCTGGCCCGTAGGAAGAGCCAAGCATTTGTGGTCAGCACCCAGAAAAGGTCTGTGGTCAATTATGAGGCAAAGGACTCTGTTCTCTGCCCCCGGGAAAGAACTTCAATTACAAAGAAATCCTCCCCTCTCTCTGTGTAAACACAAACATTCCTGGATCCCTACCCAAACAGTGCAGAGGGCCATCTGGAATTCCTCAGGCTCATGTGTTGAGAGCTGGAGAAAGTCATGGCTCCCTTGTTAGTGAATAGAGGTAAGAGACAAACAAGGTCCAGCTGGGGGCGCAGGCCTGGGTTGAAACAGGCCTGGCTTGGAATGGATTTAGTCCAGCGGTTCATTTCCAGTTTTGGCCAGTGTTTGGACCAAGTCTTCTGAGAAGTGAGGACAATGAGGGGTACACCGCTGGCTTTGTAGGGAAAAAAGGAGCCTGATCTATAATATTTGCCACTTCCCATGGTGTAAATACTCCCACCAAGCTATCCGCGGCAAGTCATTCGACAAGAGAAAGGAAGAGCGTGACGTGCTTGCAACCAGTCCTCACACCTGCGTCTGCATAAGCAGGCCGTGATGCCAAGCGCCCTGGCCCCTTCCTTGGAGCTTTTCAGCTCTGCAGGCTGCTCCAGCTCCATTCGTGACTGCTCTGTCCCTCAGCATGGTGCGCTGGGGGCATATGGGATGCGGTGGCCCTGAACTCTGTGCTACTTCCTGCCCTTGCCCGCTCACCTTTGCCCGGCTCACCCTCACTCACCTCATCGCCCAGCTCCGTGGGCCACTGTGTCAAGCAGAGTGGTGAGCTCCTTGTCCCCAAAACATGTAAATCGAGGTTGATTCTGTTCAAAGAGAAGCTATCGAGGGACTTCTTTGGTTGAATATGAGATAGAGAGAGAAGATCAGTTTTAAAGTGAGATCTGAATCTACTATTTTCAAATGCTCCTACTCTCTTAAAGTGTCCTATTTATATGCGATTAGCCATGCAGCCCACTTCTCCCTGGCTTCTACCTGAGAGTGTAAGGAGTCAGGGAAGGCAGTGGATGGCGAGGAAGAGGTTACTGCTCTGCTGTGCTAGAATAATTCATGCCTCGGGGTCTTTGTTCCCATGATGCTTCTGCACTGTTGCTCTTGTGACTGTAACTGACTATCTGCCTTCAAGCCGGGGCTCAGCTGGTGCGTCCCTACCCCGAGGACACCTGTCCTGGCCCCATGGTCAGGCCAGCCACTCCCTGCTGCATGCACTGTGACCCTGTGTGTGCCTCACTAAGCTAGTGATATTTTTTTATTGTCTCTTTCAAGGATTTAAACTGGGGCATCAGAGAGGATTGGGATTACCTTACTCTTCTCGAATCCCAGAGTTCAGTTTAGCACCTGAAGACTAGAAGATGAACCAAAATATTTGATGTGTAGGCATTTGGCCAAAGAACACATAACTTATTTGAAATCCGAGAATTTATTTGGGAAGGAAATTATTCAGAGAATATTCCAGAAATGGAATATTCCAGGGAATATCCAGCCGTGTGAGGGTCAGGCGCATCTTCTTAGGCAGCAAGGCTAGCCAAGAAGGAGTTCCATGCTGGAAACCGCCCCTCACAAAAGAGGCAACAGAGCCCTATATTCTCCCTTTAAAAGACAAAGCCTCCTCTTACAGCTCTCATGAATTATATTGATTGCACAGATCTTTCTGGGTGTTCATCAGTAGCATCAAGAAAATTCCAGCTGAGTGCATCCAGGGGATTTAAACTGAATCCATTACAGATTCCAACATCAGAAATGCAAACCAGCAACATGAAAATTCCCCTCATTCCACAGAATGTCTCGTTCCAAGGTTCCTCAGTGAAAGAGTTTATTACATTCCTTTTTATACTTCCTTTCTCTAAATTGGAAGAAGAAACCTAGAAAGGTGCTGGAATCTCTACCAGAAGGTCAGAATAAAACTTCTGCTTTGCTTGATGTGTGTGTGCCTACATACAACAAGTGTGGATTTGCATTCAAGTGAGTGTGGTCCATTTCAATGTGTGACTCTATGGGCTTGAGCTTAAATACAAGCACACACACACTAGACATGTGTGTGTGAATGTCTTTGCAGAAGCTCTCCAAACTGTTCTTTAGGGGTAAAGCAACTTCTGTGTCCTTGAGGCCTTTGTGGGAGCAGCCGTGGGCTTCTGCACCCAAATGAATACAAAGTTCTTCCTGGAGGTTTAATATTTCTTGCAGCAAAGCCAGTGTTGCTCAAAATGTGAGCAGCTTTGTCTGGAAACAGGGAAGCCCAATAGAAATGTAATTCAAGGGCCTTCTTGGTGGCCCAGCGGTTAAGTCTCAGTGCTACCACCAAGATGGCCCTCTACAGCGGCCTGGGTTTGATCCCCGGCCAGGGAGCTCACCCATATAGCACAGCAGGCCTCTCCTGTCTCCCCGCTGCTCCCCTCAGCAGTGTATTTCAGTAGATCCACCTGCTGTGCTCCCCACTCTGTCTCTGGTGAATCCTCTCACCCCACCCCCACCCCCGCACCTCTGACCTACACCCCAGTTCTTCTATGCAAAACATAAATAATTTTTTTGAAAAAAAAGTAATTCAAGTTACATGTGTACTTTCAAATTTCCTACTAGTCACATTGAAATAAATAAAAGAAGCAGGTGTAACTAAGTTTAATCATACATTTTACCTAGCCCAATATCTACCAAATATTATAATTCCAATACATAATCAACATAAAAACTGTTCCTAAATATTTTACTTTCTTTCTTTCCTATTAATCCTGCAACAGCCAGTGTAGGCATCACACAGCACATCTCGGTTCCTACGCTGTCTCCACGGGAGATACTTGATCTCTGTTGTATGAGCTATTCCACTTCTGGTGTCTCACTGATGAACAGGAAAAGTCTAACACAAAAAGATCCTTATTTTCGTTGCAGCGGTATTTGCAATAGCTAAGATACAACCACCACTAAGTCCAACAACAGAGGAGTGGATCGGGAAGATGTGGTCCATATACACAACAGAAAGCTACTTTAGCTGTTAAAAAAAAAATGAAATCTTGTCATTTGCAACAATATGTGTGGACCTAGAGGGCGTTATGGAAAGTGAAATATGATTTCATTCATTTGTGGAATATAACCAAAGCAAAGGAACAAACAAAGCAAGAACAAACTCTTAGGTCTAGCAAACACATTGGTGGGTATGAGAGGGGAAGAAGGTGGGGGGGGGGTGAAATGGGTCCAGGGGCTCAAGTGCAAGATGGAGGGCGGACACTAGAATTTGACGGTGATCTTGACAGTATTTACAGCCATCGAATTACAATGCTGGGCACCTGCACCTTGCACAATGCTATAAAACAGTGTTACCTCAAAAAAAAATCATTTAAAATGAAAGAAAAGGAAAAGTCCAATTTCTTACTCATCGGGGCTATTTTTCAAGCATTCAAAAGCTGCATGTGGCTGTCAGCTACTTCTTGGGCAGTGCAGCTTCGGAGCCTGGGGACATTCCTTTGAAGGGATCTTCCTCCTTGAAGTTGGTTTGAAATTTTTCAGAACACTCTGCACTCAGGGGGCGCCTTGGCACGTGGCGGGAGAGTGTGGAGACTGATGAAGTGTGTAAGTTCAAAACACATTTACTAGACCACCAGATTGAGAAGGAATTGCTTCTCGGAGTGGCTCCTGGCCGGGATGGTTTTTGTGGCTATAAAACTCGCGGGGTAAACAAGTCCCCGCGTGTCGCTTTCCAGTTGCTCGTGCTGCTTTACAGTCGCGGCTGAGCCAGATGGCAGCTCGCTGCAGGGCGGTGCTCAGCACAGCGGCCTCAGCGTTGCACCGAGCTCCACGCTGGAGATTCTGCAGGCCGGTTGCATGAGCGGGTCGGAACCATGTTGGGGTGGTCGACCCTCCCGGGTCTGTGCCTTTCCTTGGGAGCCAGCCCCCCACATCCTCAGCAGCACGGGCTGTAGAAGCTGCAAAGTGAGAGCAAACATTTCAGCTCAGGCAGGTTGGCGACTCTTTTGGCGCCTGGTTTTATGCCCCATTTTCCCTTTGATTCATCCTGACCCAGTTTTGAAAATGACCCACAAGCAGAATAGTATTTTTTTTTAAACATCCTTACCAATAATGGCCTCAGCAGATGCAGAGTTTTGCTCATTCAACCCAGAGTTTTTGTATTTGCTATTCAAGTGCTCCGATATGAAACTTTCCTGCCACCAACTTCCAGCTGGACCAGGATTATGCAGGTGAGGGAGCAGATAGCACTGCAGGCCACCTCTCATAGAGTGGGCCTGCAGGCAGCCTCGGGGCTGACTTCCCTCCTCTCCTCTCCCCTCCCCTCAGCTCCCCTCCCCACCTCTCTCCTCTCTCCCTCCCCTTCCCCTTCCATTAAATCAATTTGTCAATCAGGTTTTTACCCAATCCTTGCTGGGCACTGGGCTGGGTGCCAGGGTCTCTAAGCCTGATGAATCTACTTAATCCATCGCTCACGAACAGTCCTGCCCTTCTGCTTTAGGAGGTGAGACAGACATGGGCACACATAGTGTGGTTCCCGGTGTGCATGAGAGAAACTCTGGTGCCTGCCAGGGCAGAGGCTTCCTGACCTTCATTCCATGCCCGGCGCGGGAACGAGCCCTGGGCGGGGACGAGGCTTTGCGCTGGATCCTGTCCCCCAGGCTAGTCCCTTGTCCTGGGGCAGGTCACTTAGCTCCTCAGGGCCTCAGGTTCAGCAGCTGCAAAGTGGGGTGAACTAGTATCCCCCTTAAAGACTATTTTGAAGATTAAACTAGTTGCACCAGAACATCCTGCGGGTAGCACCTGAGTCAGAGCTGAAACTCAGTACAGCAAAGCTAGTGAGGGGGAAGTTTAATCAGCACTTCCAGCAGGTCTGAAGTGCTCTTCGCCATTGTGTGGACTGGAGCCAGAGGAGCGTGTCTGGCCGGTGACCCAAACATGGCGCACCACGTAGGTCTGAAACAGCCGTCTGGTTTATTACTTGAGTTCTGCCAGCCTGCACGTGTCCTAGTTCCCTTCTCATCCACACCACATCCCCGTCTCCAAGTCCGACATGCCTTGCGTCGATTGGTTCTCCAATGCTTACTGGCTGTCTGGCTTTGGAACTCCCATCATTTTTATCCTTCTATTTTCTTATTTCTAAATCAGATTTGATGATTCCCAAAACCTGTCCGGACTTTGCTCTTTCGTGTTTCCATGAAGGAACCCTGTATCTGAGGGAAGGACGGGTCTCTTCTCTCGGCTGGGGACTCCTAGAAGAGACGCCTAAGAAAGGAGTTGTAAGAGAAGGATGGTAGCCAAGAAAAGAGAAAAACTGAGTCCTGAGGGTCAGCTCAAGACCCTGGGCCCTGCCTGCCCTGTCTTGTACTCACTGCAGAGCCTTGAAGCCCCTTCTGACTGTTGATGGTTTAAAGGAGTAAGAGGAGGGCTGTTCTCTTGCAACAAAAAGGGTCTGTCGAATGCAGACTGCCCACACACTGTGAATAAAGATAATTAAAATTACATTCATAACGGCTCTTCTCTGAGCTCTGGTAGGCACTTCACAAATATTGGCCTTTTCTCTCCTCCTAACTTACAAAAGAGTGATAATTATTGCCACTCGATAGCTGCAGCCACTGTGGTCTGTGACGCTGAGTGACTTGCCTTGGGTCCACTGCTGCCGTGGAGCAGGATTCAAACCCCCTCTGCTCACACAACCTCCGCGGGCCTTTTGCTCTCACGTGTGCCGTCCCCTGAAGGGAGAGGCTGCGTGAACCTGGGGACAAAGAGGAGACCCAGAGAACAGGGTGTGTCTAGACAGCCAGGCCATCAAAGACACAGTCGTGGGAGAAAGGGACTATTGTTACAGGAAAGGAAAATATCAAGAGACCACAAACCAGCAACAGCGATAATACAGCAAGAAAACAAGAAATGCTACAGGAAAAGGTCACTCACCTAAATAGAGGGAAAGGTTGATTCTGTGCTTAACATTTGGTAGGTCTTTTTTGAAGCAGGTAATAACTACAAGCTGGAACTAATGTGTTACAAGGAGACCGCTTTTCAGGTCTGAGGTCCTGGGTTTAGCTGAATTTCAAAGCAGTTTTGGAAGTGGGAGCAAAAGGACCTCAGGCTTCTAGCTCATTTCTGCTTCTCTCGGTGTTGACTTTCCCCTTCTCTTCCTCTGCAGATGGGCCTGGCAGTCCTCCTTGGCACCTCCTGCCCCCTGAGATACACTTTCTGTCTCAGCTCCCACTCACTGCCACTGCCAAGTCTCTCGGAAGGGGGCTGCAGTCCGGCTGGCTGGACTAGGTGGGGCACCCTGGTCAGCCTATCCCGACCTCCACCGGGGAGTGGAGAGTGAGCAGGGTGGAGCCGCGGAGTTAGGGGCCATGCGGGGGTCTCTGTGATGCCCACCAGGCGTGGACGCCTCAGCTGCCCCAGCCTGACTCGCAGCACAAGTCCTGCTCTGGGAACTCTTCATGGCACCCTCGTCCCCGCCCACGGGCTGAGTTGTGGTCACTCTCCTCTCACACAGGATGGTGCCAAGTCAGGAAGGGAAAGGTCTCCCCAGCCGATGGGGCCTTATTACCTTGGCCACACCTTCAAGTGAGGAGGCAGAAGCTTCTGGAGGTCGAGTGGTTTTTCTGGGCTTCACAACTAGAAGGCAAAGGGGTGGGGCTCATCAAGGAGTCCTCCTCTCTGAGATGTGTCTCCCCACCAGGCAGCCCCCGCCCCAGCTCCCCACTGTGGTGGAGGGGCCCCTGGAGCCCCTCAGCACCACCCACCTGGCCACCTGCTTTCTGGGAGCGCGGCGAAGCACCCTGCTCCCTGATTTTCCACATCTTGCCTGACCCCTTTATCAAGGGTCACCATAAGCAAAACCTGTTCTGTAAAATACTATTAAGAAAATGAAAACAGAAGATACGGGTTGCGAAAATATCTGCAAGTTGCATGGATGGTGTCCAGAATATAAATAAATATCGAAGTCAACGGGAAAATAAAGAACAAGGCTGTTCGCCTGCTTGGGGCTGTGGTGGGGAGACAGTTAAAGGCAGTTAAAAGCGAGTGGGGTAGATGGTAGGTAGATACTAGAGATGGGAGATAGATAACGCGTGATGGATGGGCGCGTGGGTAGGCGCCAGCTACTTCACCAAAGGTACGTGGATGGCAAGTAAGCACGTGGACTGTCAGGCTATGTCATCGGGCACCGGCTGTGAATTTAAGATTTCCAGGAGCCATCCTCACTGCACGCCTCGAGTGGCTTCAAAACAGAAGTGCAGAGGAGAATCTGGGGAAGCTACTACATTGCTGATGAAATTACAAAACGGATCCGTCACGCTGGAAAGAAGTTTGGCAGCTCTTTGGAAAGCTAAACATTTACCGAACATATGATCCACCGATCCTACCCCAATGTATTTAGCTTAGAGAAATAAGTTTATGCCACATCAAAATCTGATCATAAATGTTTATGGCAGCTTTGTTCATAATTGCCCCAAATGGGAACAATTTCAGTGTCCTTCTGCGGGTTAATGGGTGAGCAAAATGTGGCGCATCCAAACTAAGCCCCACTCAGCGGTGGGGAGGCCTGGTCCTGTGATACTGGCGGCAGGGATGAGTTCAAAGGCACTCTGCTGAGTGAGAGAGGTCAGTCTCAAGAGTCTCACAGGGTCGGATTTCACTTGTAGAACATTCTGGAAAAGGCAAAAACTAGAACACTAAAGAACAGAACAGTGGTCATTAATGATTAGGGCAGATGAAGCGTTGGTTTTTGCTAGAGACTAGGGCAGGTGGACAGGGCAGCCTGAGGGAATTTTGGGGTGCTAAGACTGTTCTGCATCCTGATTATGGAAATGATTACACAAATTGTCATGTTGCTAACACACGAAAGACCAGTTTTCCACATATAAGTTAAAAAACCAAAAAAAAATTCTCATGGATCAAGTCAGAGGAACCCTGAAAATTGGCTACTGAATTTACAGCATGGAAGTCAGCGCGAGCACCTTGAAAGAGTTGTTTTGATGAAATGGTGGAGCTGGGAGTCCGTTAGCCAGTTTGGAGTTGATTTGAGATAAAATAAGAAAAATAGAAATTGTAGTAGTGACAAATCTTTCAAAGAAATGTCTTTTAAAAAGGAGCGGAGAAATGAGATAGTAACCCAAAGAAGGAAGTTCTGTGGTGTGGAGGCAGTGAGAGGCTGTTTAAAGCTAGCTATAGGTAGATGATGGGTAGACAGACAGACAGACAGACAGACAAAGCCCACAAGCCAGAATGCCTCACCACGCATGTGCTAAAATACACACGCACCCGTGGGGACCAGCCTGGCTTCTCCCTGGACACACTTGTGAGCTCCCGGCCTTGACGCTCTCTGGCCTGTGGGTCCTGAATCCACTGAGATTTCCCACAGGCTGAGGTGAGTTCAGGGAGGAGGCATCTCTGGGGAGAAGACGCTTCGTGGATTGCCAGCAGTATCCAGAGATTTAAGAGGTGTGTGTGTGTGTGTGCACGCGCGCGCGCACTTGCACATGTGGTGCACGTGCATCTTGGGGTCACCTGCGCAGTGAGCCCCTCCCTGCTCTGCTCAGGTGACATTTATCCTTCCATCTGCTGATCCAGCTTATCGCATTAACTGGTTGTGTGTGGCGCATCTCCAGAATAAACCCTACCAGCTGTGTGGTATGATCTTGTTAATAGATTGTTGAATTTGATTTGCTGGTATTTGGGTGAGAATTCTTCCACATGTTCATCGGAGATGCTGGTCTGCAAATTTCATTTTTTGTGATGTCCTCATCTGGTTTTGGTAGCAGGGCAATATCATCTCCCTCACAAACATGCTTGAAAGTCTCTCCTCTTCTTCAGTTTTTTGGAAGGATCTCTGATGTATCTTAGGCTCTCAATAGTCTTCTCTGTACCTGATATTTTCCTTGTGTAAGGACTGCTGCAGAGACAGATTAGCATTTCATTAAAACCTATCTGGATCGGGCCTCCCTGGTGGCTCAGGGGTTAAGTCTCAGCACTATGAAGCTATGGCAGCCACTGCAGCACGAGTTCCATCCCCGGCCAGGGAGCTTCCCACAGGGCGCAGCAGACCTCTCCTGTCTCCCTGCTGCTCCCCTCAGAAGTGTATTTCAGTACATCCGTTCTGCTCCCTACTCTGTCTCTGGTGAATCCTCTCACCCACCCCCCACACCTCTAGCCTACACCCCAGCTTGTTTGCATAAATAAATAAATCTTTAAAAAAATAAGAAAATTAAAGTTGCTTGTCAAGAGATGGGAGAAGAGTGTCGACTTTAAAGACGAAGTCAAGCCAGAGACCGCTGTGCCCCGGAACTCTCCAACCTGCAGTATTTGCTTGAATCCCACATTTCTTAGTGTCTCCCGACCCCAGATCCTTTGGGAATCAGAGGCCGTCGCCACACTGCCCAGGGAAAGACACGCACCTCCAGGGAGCAGACCCAGCCTTGGGGTTCCTGGGTCCCGACACCTGCTGGTCACCAGGAGCTCGCCCGTCCTGATGGGGCCCCTCTCTGTTACACAGGCCGACTGACGCGCTTGGCAAGCTGGCACCTGCCTGCGTCACAAAGCTCAGCAGCAAGGCCCCAGAGGGGAAGTGCGAGGCCCGGCGCCCACTTTAGGAGTCCTGGTCGCCCTCATTAGGGAGAGGAACGAGAGTCAATGCTCTGACGCTGCGGCCAGAGACATTTAATACATGTCCAGGCCTAGTGTCAACAGTATTTTTAAAACGGACTTCGGAGGCATGGTTTACATGCCGTAAAATTTGTTTTCAGCCTACAGTTCAGTGGTTTTTACCGCCTGTTTACAGAACTGGGCAACCACCACGATCCAGGTGTAAAACATTCCTTCACACCCAACCCACCTCCACCCTTGGCAAACACTGATTCACTGTCTGTCTCCATAGGTTTCTTCTTCTGGACATTTTATATAAAGGAATCATACAGTGTGTGGTCTCTGGGGTGGGGCTTATTTCACTGACGTAACAGCGTGAGATGGACGCAGGTTGTGTGCCTGTAAATGTCCACGCCATTCCTTTCCGTTGTCAAATTGGGTCCCCAGGGGTGACTGCTTAAGGTTATAGAGTGTGTGTGTGTGTGTGTGTGTGAGAGAGAGAGAGAGAGAGAGAGAGAGAGAGAGAGAGAGAGAGAACTTGCAGGAGTTCGGGGCCCCACGGGGAAAATGGGGGTGAGCGGCTGTACCAGGGGCTGTTAGTGGCTGCAGCACAGCTGATCTGTCAGGGCCTCTAAGTTAGTTTGTAGGGAGTTGGGGTGTAGGGAAGATCCCCGGTGGCTCTTTCTGCCTCAGAGGCATGGACTGGCCAGTGTACCCCGCATTTTCCTTCTGTCAAGTTTCCCCTAAAACTTGTTGGGGTTTGTAGTTGCTCAAGCTCCAGGATTCTGGAGCCTTCTCCCCACCAGAGCAGAATCTCTTTTGTGCTTGACCTGCCTGAGTTCATCCTTGCTCTCACCCCAGACTCAAGGTCCGAGGCCCTCACCATGCCCTGTTCTGTGGTGAAAATGTGGGGTTTGAGTTGATAGAGAGTTTGGCAAGAGGCCTTCTTGTGAAGCACCTGCTCAAACCCTCACGCCCCACAGCAGGGTCCAGGTAGGCACCCAGGTGCTGCCAGCCGGGCCAGTCCAAAGAGTCCAGCCCAACTGGCCTGGAGAACAGCACTTCTAAGGCACAGGCTCTTCCATCTGTGTGCAAGCTCGAAGCGCTGTCACATGGGAGAAAGGTTCTGGACCCATCACGAGAGCCAGGAGGCAGGACTAGGACCAGTGTGTGTGAGCTCCAGAGTGGACAGGACAGGGGGGGCTAGGCTGTGGACGTGACTCTGGTCCAGCGGCTCGAGGTCTGGCCAGAGCGCCAGCCAGAAGGTGACTTCCTCTCCAATGCGGAAGTTAGGTCCACCTGCCAAACACAGTGTGGACCGGAGAGGAGGAAGCTGCTGGTGGCGCCTACCGGTCCCTTCCGCCACATGGACGTCAGGCTGAGGCTACGGAGATGTCAAGATACTTCCTGCCTTTGGCCAGGGACAGGGCTGACCCTTCTAGGGAAGAGCCTCTGGGTCTGCCTCTGAGCAGGCTGAGGGCATTTAGGGCCAAATTCTCTTTTGTCACTGTAAACGTTTTGTCCATTCCTTAAGCTCTGGACTTGGGGCTTGAATGGCTGGGGTCAAGCACTAAGAGAACGAATCCATGAGTCACCCCACGCCTCCTGATGTCCTTGGCTCTCTGGCTATCAGTGCGTCCTCCTTAATATCCCCACTGTTACTGAGACAGTTTAATGGCTCCCCTATTGAAGAGAGACAGTGAACTTGCCTCGCAATCATTTTTATAAGATCTTCTATGAATAGCAACAATGTCCACATTATGACTTTACATTCCACTTTAATAAGGATCGAATTGCCATAGGCAATCTTGAATGAGATGGTCTTGTCTCCTAACTGCGGTAGATCTCTGGCAATGGGCCTGCTCTGTTTCCTGGCTCTTCACCAGATTGAATTAACTTTCTCCACAGTTCATTCCTTCTCCCACTTCAGGCAGCAACCCATATGGACAGATCAAAAATTTACAGAATTGATGCCTCTCAATGGGTCGTCAAAACTCCTCAACAAAGGATAGACATTCCAGAAAGAGCAGGACAGCAGAGGTCCAATTCCTGCTTGGGCACCATCGAGACTGGGCCTCACTGCTTCGGCAGCAGGCAGGTCTGATGCTCAGTGGCTCAGAAATTTCTCCTTCTGTTGAACAGAGTGGAATGTACCAGGTAAATGTGCCAGGCCTTAGAGGCCAAGAGATTTGAGTTCAGTCTAACCACCAGGGTTAGTTTATGTGTCCACTTGAATGGGCTAAGAGAGGCCCGGTCATCTGGTCACACGTTATTCTGGGCATCAGTAGGGAGTTTCTGGAAAAGATGGGCATTTGAATGCTTAGGTCGAGTGATGCATAACGCCCTCATCAATGTGCCCAGGCAGCATCTAATGCCTGGAGGTCATGAAAGGGGGAGAAAGATTGGAATTTCCATTGGCCTTGCACCGATTCTTCCATGAGTGAGTGCTAGGACTCCTTTTATATGCAAGCTATACTTTGTGAAGAGAGATGCTGATTCTTACCTTCTGTGTGAATAAACCCAAGCTGAGAGGCTGGTGAGGCTGCCCATGGTCACACAGCTAGGACATTACGTAGCCCACACTCAAATCCAGAGCAGGATATTATAATTGCTTGTTCTGTGTTCTTTCCATGTCTCAATCAATATACTCTGTCCCTGACAGTGCCTCTTTGCCAGAGACTGAGTCAAAAGTTTCACAAACATGTTGTACTTTTTAAAGACTCCAAATCAATACATAAAAAATAATTTGAAATTGTTTTCAAAAAATTCTAAGCTTTAGAATAAAAATCCTGACTTGAAAATCAGAGTGAGCGGACAGGTACAGGGACACTCAGAACTTGTTCCTGAACTTGAAAGGGAACAGCTTATTGAGAGCTACTCTTGATGCTTGAAAAGGTGACCTCAGGCCTTTCCTGAGATTAGGCCACAGCAGATAAGGATAAAGTGTTTTCATTAAGGCTATTAGGCTGGGCAGGGGATGCCATACCGGGCCACTTTAGCCACGAGCCCTGAGACATTTGAGAGCCTCAGCTCCTTCCAGCACAAGAAGGGTTAACACTGCCTCTAGCTGTGAAGCAGGAAACCCTGGAATAGATTCAGCAAACAGCTCCCTTCCAGGGCTCTATTCTGACTAGCATTTTTTTTTTTATTCCTTCCCCAAGTTTACTGCATGCTACTGTTCATCACATGACTGAATGCAAAGCAGGGGAGATGCCTAGGGAATTACTAAATACTCTAAGTCTTTAAGATCTACTCGGTACATATCTGTTATTTGATATCTCCTGGGAGAGCTCTGATGAGAGCTGGGGGTGTGCTACAATCACTGAACTTTATTCTATGGATGATGGAAACCCTTTCAAAGGGGCTACATTGTCAGGTTTGTGGTACACATAGAACGTTCTAGCCAAGTGTGGAGAGTGGGGCGCCAGGCTAGAAGCAAGGACCCGGCAGTCAACACCAAGTGGAAGATGCCTGCCTTCCAGGAGACTGTCTGAAAGAGGGCAGGCTTATTCTCGACTAGTGCCTCGCTGTTCCCTGGGGCCAGGACAGTGTCTCTGCCCGGCAGACTCAAGATACAAGCTTGTTCAGGACTGAGCAATGCAGTTTCAGCGGCCCCAAATGGAAAGGCCAAGCCTCGGCGGCGGCCTTAGTAAAGGAGCTGGGAGGAGAGAACGGATTCGCAGAATGGGGAGAAGAGTGAAGACCTTCGGTGCTTGATGGAGTCCGGTGTGAGGGCAGAAAGGGGGTCAGGCCTGAGGTCTAGGGGCCTCTCCTTAAGTGAGGTGGAGGCAGATTTGGGGGAGGCAATGCTGGATCAGGATGAGGTTGAAATGTCTGTGGGATATGGAGGTGCGGGTGTCTTGAGTGACCCCCTGAACAGCTACCTTTGCCCTCAGCTCTGGCCCTTTGCACAAACTGGCCTCTGGAAAACAGTTTCTCCTCCTCCCCTTCATCCGGCTAAACCTTCTCACCTTGGACTCCAGGTCAACCTCACTTCCTCAGGGAGCCTTTCCGGGCCGGGTGGGCCAGCTGGGTGCCCGGCGTGAGACCCTAGGAAGCCAGCGCTTCCCTTCCATGCTTGCCTCTCGGTTGTCAGCAGACCCCGAGTACGGCTCATGGACAGATGTCTCAAGAGGCGCAGCTCTGTAAGAGCCGGGGCAGCGTCTCTCTCTGGCACGGTGGATTCCTCATCCACCATGCCTGGCACAGAGCAGACCCTCCGTGAGCATCTGCTGAATGATCGCATCAGCACACGAGCGAACGAATAAACACCCTCAGAAGTCAGTGCGTGAGTGAACAGTGGGCTCCAGCTCTTCACACGTGATGGGACTTATGTCCCAGTTAGCGTCCTCGAGGAATCAAAGATGCCGCGTCACAGAGCAGGAACAACATGTGGTCCTGGGCAGGGAGCCACGTGCTGGCCACAGCGCTGGCCTCGGGCAGCCTGGCCGAGGGGCCCCTAGCTTTCCCCATCATTTTCTCCGACTGCGTTTAGACAAGAAGTGCAACTTTGTGGAGTCTCGATTTTCTTATTTATCACAGAGAGCAAAAGGGACATCGACCGCAGGGTACTGTTAAGCCACGAGGGTTTGAGAAGGCAACTCTGCCAAAGCCAGGCACACGTGGAGCCCGCTCCTGGACTCAGGCTGGCTCCAGAGAGCTTCTGGGCCAGCAAGTTGATCCTGCGGTGGTTTCTAAATTTCTGGGGGGCCCCGCTTCTAAATTCCAGGTTTAGGGCTCCACATCTGTCTTTGAGGCCACAGCTCTCTGCCGAGCCACCTCCTGGACATCAGTGTGCAGGAAATGGACTGCATTCCCCGCCCGCCCCGCCTCTGCCTGGGCCCCGCTGCTGCGTCGGCCAGCTGGTGAGCTGCTGGCCAGTGCCTGGAGTTTGAAAACCCTCCTGGAGCCCAAAGCAGTAGCCTCGATTCACATCCCAGCTCTGCCCTTCATCTACTGTGTGACCTTGAGCAAGTCACCTAACTTTTCTGAAGCTCGTTTTGTCTTCTGCAGAGTGGGAGAGAAGGGACCTTTCTCACCCGTGGCTGTTTGCAAGGACACTAAAAGCCTTGCTGGCGGCAGGTCCAGCCTCGTCACACGAGCTGCTCGTTCCTGAGTCTCCTCCCACCGCCTCTCACCCATGACCTTTAGAAGCCTTCGAAACATACAAAGCGTCACTGGAGAGCCGTTTCCCTTTGTGCTCTTCTGAAAGCTTTTGCACATAGTAGGGCCGTGGGGCTCGAAGCTCTGAGCTCATCAGCATCATCTAGGCTTAAATGCCAGTCTCAGTCCTGCCTGTTAAGGCACTAAGGCCTGAGGTCTGCAGGGGCCAGGAGTCTGCACCTTCAAAAAGGGGCCTTGGGCATCAGGAAGGGTTTCCCCTGGGGGAGCCCCAATCCAGTAAAGACCAGTGGTTTAACTGGAGCTCACCAGTCCCCTCGGAGACTGGCTTGTGGGCCTGCAGTGGAGAGGGGGAAGGGGAAAGGGCTTTTCCAAGGGTGCGGACAGGGAGGGCGGGTCCCTCACAGCTGCCTTCCCTGGGTAGAAAGGGTTACAAAGCTTGTCTTCTGGGGCCCATAAAACTGCCGCTGTGTTTAAACTGGCTTTGTTTGAATGAGAGAGGAACACCAAGGCTCCGGCTGCTATAATCACGGTCCCTTCAAAGGCTGCTGGCAGGGAGAACTCCCCTGGGCAGCCACCTAAATGCCAGCAGTTGGCGCTGGGGCAGCGGCAGCGGGATGGAGAGCTCCCTGAGGGTCCTTGGACTCTTTGTTCTGGAAGATTCTTTGACTCTCCTGACCAGCAGCAGAGAGTTGCAGGAGGGACAGCAAGGGTCTCGCATCCAAGCCCCCTTCAGGCCCTGGAAGCCTTCAGGGACTGACGTGGCAGAGAGGATAAATTGCCATCCTTCCTCATCCTCTCTCCTGCTTAAAGCTTGCAGAAGTCTCTCGAAGGGTCATAAAATGTCCTGGTGAGGGCCACAGAGGTGGGTGCTGCCAACACAGGTCCCCAGGCAAGGAGCCCAGCGTGGCTTCCTACTTTGGTTCTGACTACTTTGTCCTCTCATAGCAAAGTCCTGCAATGATTTAACTGAAAATGTGATTCTCTAAATGCTTCCAAGGAGAGGTAAAACGACAAGGCACTCTAGGAGTCAGAGAGTGGGGTTCCATCCCAAGCAGGCCCCCAGCTGGATCTGGCTGCCCCGGCCCAACGCTAGTCCCCAGCACCAGCCCCCAGCCCCAGCATTTCAGTTAGAAATGAATGTCCCTTTTCCTTCCAGCCAAACCACCCCACGGAGACTCAGCCCTGCTCAGAAATAGAAAACGAGAGCCGGAGGCCGCCTGAGTCCTTCCTCTCCGCCCGGATGCGCTTCGCAGGGACCAGGCTACGGCCACAGTCCACTCTGATCCTGTCCATCTGGAATCCACCCCTTTACTCTTAAATTTTACTTAATTTTTTTTAAAGATTTATTTATTTATACATACAAGCTGGGGTATAAGCCAGAGTCATGGGGCGGTGAGAGGGTTCACCAGATACAGAGTGGGGAGCAGAACAAGCAGATCAGAAACACACTGCTGAGGGGAGCAGCGGGCGAGGCAGGAGAGGTCTGCCGCACCATGTGGGAATCTCCCCAGCCGGGCGTCGAACTCGCGTCGCCGCTGCCGACAGCTCCACAGCGCAGCGCCCAACTGCTGCGACACCAGGGAAGCCCCAAATTTTACTTAAAATTTTAATGGACCTGAGGGGTGTTTTCAAGACTGCTAAATCCCCACCTTGGACACTTTGCGGAGTGCTAAGATAGGCAAAGGTTTTTGAAAAACGTCTTTGTTTACTCATACACTTACTTAAATTGAGGTTTCACTGACCTGTGACATTGTGTTAGTGGCAGGCATTCAACCTAAAGATGTGATAGATGTTTCTAGAATGAAATGATCACAGTCAGCCTAAACACCTGTCGCTGCAGCTAGGCACGCATCCGTCTTCCTCGTGACAGGACTTTGCAGAAGGACACTCTTACTGGAAGCTGGTAAGTTGCTACCTTTTGACAGCCTTCACCTAACAGAGGCTTTTTAACTTCATTTCTTGTGTGAGTGTATCCTGAGGCTGGAGGTTTATAAGACACAGATGCACCGTGCGCAGGCACACACGTAGGTGCACAGTGTGTACACATGCACGTGCATACTACACACGTGCACACATGCCTTGTACACAGATGTACGCTCTATGCACAGACAATACACATGCAGGTAGCGCGTGCCTCCATCATGCATGCCCAGGCACCTGCTCCCACCCATGCCCCACACACCCTCACACCCACGTGTAAATAAGCTCAGCTGTGATCGGGAGCCGAGGGTAACTCGGGGTCAGCAGGCGCTCAGGGCCTCTGGATCTTCTAGGTCATCACTGGTGAGCGTCTGAGGCTGACGCCCCCGGCACTGGCCTCCTGGCCTCTGCACAGCGCCCGCCACCCCTCACCAGTGGTGGTCCTCGCAAGGCCATGGGCCAGAGGGAGCAGGTTTACGCCCCAGCACACGCCGCCTGGGCCCTGGAAGATGAGTCGTGGCTCTTCTTTCTGCCGAGTACGACGGGCCAGACTAAGGCCAGATCGAGGTGCCTCTCAGCCTCCCCAGGCCTGTGGCCACGGCCAGGTGTCGGGCTGCAGAGCTCCCTCTTGCAAAGTCCGCCCACACCTGCCGCCTCTTCTCCTGCTTCCCGTGGCACAGCCCCGGAGGCCTGAGGCGTCAGTCCTCACACCGCGCGTTCCTGGGCTCTCCCCGGGAGGGTCTTGACGTCTGTAAAATCCTGCGTGGAAATCCTACTTCGCAGGGACGTGGGGAGGACAGAGCCAAGCGTGCTGGCGCTGGGAGGGCGTGGCCGTCCATAAGCAGGGCTGGCACGGCAGCCGTGCCACAGCTGAAGCAGCAGAGGAGAGGCGCGGCGCCCACACCAGCCTGCCCAGCCAGGGGATGCCTGCCACACGGGCCTGTGGCCTGAGGTCACAGCTCACGGCCTGCGGGGCCAGCAGGTGGTGGTATCGGCCCGGGGCCACGAGAGTGGGCGGCTGAGACGAGCCCCCGGCTGGAGAACAGGCCCCGATGAAGGGCCAGTGAGCGCCAAGGGCCGGCGGGGTGGTCTCAGCCAGCTCTGCCGGTGCCCCGGGGCAGCAGCTCCGGGAACTGGGGAAAACTCTCCCAAGTCAGCAGCTGATTCAAACAGTGGCCTGTGTGTGTGTACAGGTGTGCGTGGATGCGCACGTGTGTATTTGTGAACACACACATGAGCTAAACAAACACTCATGTCGGCACATCTGCTCGCTCTCTACACCGTTTCCGTGTCATGAAGGCATCTCGGTTCATGGTTTTCCCTTTGCGGATGAAGCTGGCAACCCTAGAGCGGCTACCCCGGGCCTCTGAAAGCCAGCCCAAGTGTCCAGCCCAGGCTGCTGAGGCAAAGGCAGCCGACTGGCTGCTGCCGCTTCCCTGGGCAGGGAGGGCTGGGGGCTGCTGACCTGGGCTCCGTCAGCCCCGGATGCAGAGTCTACGGTCGCGGGGAGTCCGCTGGGAGCTCCTCTTCCCAGTCCACAGCCCAAGTGTCAGGCTCGGAGGGCAAAGAGAAGCCCTCAGGCATCTGCGGAGGCCAGGGGGTGCCTGGGCCGGCAGGGACTCAGTGAATGATGCTGCAGACTTGGGGCCCAGAGCAGAAGCAGAGGTGAGGTGCCTCCTCAAAAATTATTAGAAACCCCGAGCGCACCAGCAGAGCTTTCGGCCGAGTTGGGCCTCTGGGTGCGGGGCCTGGGCAGCTGTCCAGGGTGCGCACCCGGCGGCCGGCTTGACCGAGGCCCGTTCACGCAGAGCCGGTGTCTGCTGAGCCCTTTTTCGCTGGCACCATAGCAGGGGCTTGTCGCGGATGTAAGTTATCCCCCGAGAGATCAGCCGTTGTCCCCATGGAGCTGGAAACAAAATGAGGCGCAGAGAGCTCAGTCATTGGTCCAGGATCACAGGGCCTGTGGCCGAGCCAGATGTGACACCTCAGCCCGCGGGCAGCCTGTCGTTAGCACCGCTCTCTCTGGGCTTGAGCAGGGCCACGAGCACCCAGAGAGCCCCCCCAGGCACAGAGCAGAACCAGGACGCCTGTTTCTGAAGCCAGAGGGGGCAGGGACGGGCTGCCAAAGGCCGCGAGTGGGCGACCGGGGCGGAGAGGCAGGCGAGAGTCAAACAAGGACAGTCCTGCCGTTCCCAGAGCAGAGGCCCAGAGCAGAGGCCCCCGCGGGACTGGGGCTGAGCGCTGCCTTTATTCTTTAATCCAAACTGTGGGTCAGAGCTAATCTGCCGCAGGCCATTACTCAGATTACCCGGCTGCGAGCTGACTCAGCACTTTCTGGGCCCCGGAGGATAACTGACCCCCTCCCTCCCGCTGCTATTTCGATTTTCCAGGGAAGGGGAGGGCCTGGCAGGTAGGAGGCTGTAGCAAATGCTCCCGAGGCTGAAGCAGAGCAAACCCCGGCGGAGGGGGCCATCCGGCTGGGCACAGAAATCAGCTGCAATGGCCCCTCCTGCAAGACCAGACCGATGCCTCAGATTAGGGGGTGCGTTTTCCTCTGACTTCTCCTGGCACGGAGCAGCAGGCAGTGCCTGAGTGGGCCCATCCTTTTCAAATAACCTCTTGCCTTGAAGATTTTAAATTGTTGCGTCTCTAAAAATTATATACATAATGTCATGTTGCGATGTTATTTCAAAAAGTGAAAGATAAATAAATCAGGTTATTATGTCGTGAGAGAAAGGATGATGCATCAATAATATTCGTGAAAATGTTAAAAACAAAGAAAAGTCATGTCCCAGTGTTAATGACTCCCTCGGAGGAAGGGTTACACTCCTTGTCCGGGAAATAGGAACGATGGTGACGGGTAGTGACGGCGGCGACAGTGATGGCGGCGACAGTGACAGCCGCCACACCCCAGGTTCCGGCCCTTCGCTAGAGGCCTCCTCACCTGTCTCGCGACAGGTACCTGCCGTCACAGGTGTGCTTCTGCTGTCCAAACCACTCACTGGATTTTTTTCAAGTCACCCTAAATTGCAGCTCAGGCAATTTACATGCAATTGATCTCCCTAATTGAGTGTTTGTGGTTGGATAACATAACTAAGGTGTAGATGGGAGGTGTAAGGCCTCCATCGCCTCCGTGTGGGGGTAAGGGAAGGGAAGGGGGGAGGCAGGGAGGGGAGCTGTCCAGCTGCAGGGATCCCCCGCTTTGTCTGCCCCCCCACATTGTCCCCTTTTGTCTTCTTTGCTCCTTCAATCCTCTGTGCCCCAGGACCTTTGCAAGTGCTGTTCTTTATGCCGACCCATCCTCAGGCTCCGGACTCGGCCCTTGGCCACGGTGGGACGTTTATTTGGGGTCTGATTTGTGGATGCTTCTCACGCAGTGACCTCTTCACTCCACATACCAGCAGGGCAGAGACCGTTCTGTCTTCTTTTTCTTTTTTTTTTAGATTTATTTATTTATGCACACCAGCACTGCGGTGCAGGCCAGAGGTGTGGGAGGGTAAGAGGATTCACAGAGACACAGTGGGGAGCAGAACACACGGATCTACTGAAATACACTGCTGAGGGGAGACAGGAGAGGTCTGCTGCGCCATGTGGGAAGCTCCCTGGCCGGGGATCAAACTCATGCTGCGGTGGCTCTGGACAGCTTCATAGGCTGAGACTTAACCCCTGCACCACCGGGGAGGCCCCTCCATCTTATGTCTTATTTGTTGTGGCCTCCTCACCTCGTCCTGGTGTGGGCTTGGCAGCGCACGTTGAAGGACTGAACAACTCGTGCGGCGTGTCCAGGTAGTGGGTGGGTGTGGGTGAGACACAGGGACATCAGCTTGCTGGTGGGCATGGGCGATGGGTTCATTCTGCGCTGAATCCCAGGCTCTGCCAAGGAAGACGCTGAGCTGGGTGGCGGCCTGAGCCACGGGAAGAACAGTTAGCACGCTGGACACAGCGATAGGCCCATTCGATCAGGTCAGTGCTGACAGCTGCGGGAGTCTGATCTTTCAGGGACGGGGACTGAATTTGAATCCAGAAGAACTGAGTCTTGGGGTTCAGACTATTCTGACTGCTCCCAGGCAGGTGACTGGTGTGGAGCTAATGTCCCTCGTGACCTTGAGCTGGCTCCTGCCTGATGCAGAAACCCTGTGCTTTGGAGGTCTATTTTTTGGGGGGGGTAGCAAATGTTCTTGGTAAAGAGAATATCATGAGCTCGATATTTTGCTTTCTTGAACTGTCCTCTATGTAAATGTCCACTGTCTTTGTCTCTCAGATTTGTTTACATCAGTCCTCACACACCTTGCATTTTGCTTCAGCAGATTGGCAGATCTCACCTTTTCTATGGCTGTGTAGTAGTCCACGGGGTGGGTAGACCATGTCTTCATAACCCAGCCCTCCCTCAGGGGACACATAGGTTGTTTCCATGTCCTAGCTATTGCAAACAGTGCTGCAATAGACATTGTCATGCCTGTATTTTTTTGAGTTGATGACTTCAAGTTGCTTGGATGGATGCCCAAGTGTGAGATGGTTGGGTCACATGGTATTTCCATTCTCAGTTTTTCAAGGTAAATCCAGATCTCATCTCAAAGTGGCTGCCCCAGGGTACACTCGCACCTCCAGGGTGACAGGGCTCTCTTCATCCACAGACTCGCCGGCACTTGCTGTCGGGGTGTGGTTTATACTTTGGCTCCAAATCCCACGGCGCTTTCTCTGCCAGCTCAGAGCAGGCGCTTCTGGCCGACTGGCTGGCGTAGGCGCCCTTGCTCTGCCCTCCACTCCTCCGAGGTGCTCAGAGCACCACTCGTCTCAGCGTCAGCCTCCAGCCGTGGCTGGGTGCTGCTCAGGTTTGGCACCTGCTGGCATCTCTGCTACGTCTCTCCGGGCTTGATGGTGCCAAGAAGGCCCCAAGTGACTGTAGGAAGACTCGGTGGGACCGTAGCCAGAGGAGCTCTCCACAGCAGAAATGGGCTCCAGGTCCTGGCGGTGCCTCTGGGGCCTGCCCGTCTTCGTAATCACCCCGAGTCTCCTATTCACAATTGCAACTGGGTCTCAGTTACATTCTCATTCATTTCTCCCCCGTGGCAAAGGTAAGGAAGATGGTGCGGAGCCTGCGCTTTCCTTCACACTCTTTGCAATACGGAGCCACGATCTGACACCCATCAAGCCATGGAGATAGCCATGGAGTAGGTGAGTTTTGTGGGTAGTGTTACCCCACTAGTGTGGGGGTTAAAGACACCGATCACAACTGATTAAAGATGACACACACAAAAAAAAACCTAACCAACCTGTTTTCTCTCTTGGTATCTTGCTCGCATAAGCGATTCCGCCATGTCCCCTGCTTGGAAACCTGGGTTTACCCCAAACTCCACCCCTCTCTCCCGCAGTCAATCAGGGTAACCTGACTTCCCCGGGACCACACCCCAACCCAGCTCTGCCCTTTACTCCCTCCCTGGGCCCCATTTGCCCTCCCCTGCCTTAAGACACTCCGTCGTCTTTAGTTTATGACATTTTCCCATAAAAGGAGACTCCAAGGATACCACTTACCTGATAGATTCTTAATGCTTTATGATGATGAAAAGATTCTGCAGACAGACGGCGGCGATGAGCACAGGACGGTGTGAGTGTGTTTACTGTCACGGAGCTGTGTGTTGAGATGTGGTCCCAGTGGTGATTTTTGGGTATCTATTTTACTACCCCAAGTTCTTGAAAGCACCCCCACTGATTACAGAATGGCATTGTGAGGGTTCTAGACCTCATAGAAACGCACGGCCTGTGCCATGCCAATGTCATTTTAGACCCACTGATTTTAACTTAACACTGACCAATGTGCCGTCCACACTTGCACTGCCTTGTCTTTCCACATTCTACTTCAGCTGCTGAGGCTTACTCCCTTTTCCCTTCTTCCTGCATCTACTCGACCATCAACATCCAGCCAATAAGGAAGAATGTGATCTCTTCCATCAACTGCTTCGCACTGACCTCACTTCTTCCATGCAGACAGAATGAAATGGTTCATTTTTTGATGCAGCATATGAACCACTACATGGGAAAAAAAAAAAAAAGACTACGCAGCAGCTACATGTTAGATGTAAAGAGTCAGAGTCAAATAAACACCTGTGTGTGATTCCAGTAAGTGGTGGTATCCTCTTTGTGGTCTTCTCTCTCTCCCTGCAGCCCCCCCCCCAAGATTTCTCCCTTTCTCTTCCTTTAGATTTGACTCCGACCATGCCATTATATGGGGCATTATTGATTTTCTTTACAACTTTCCCATGTTTCCCTGAAGAATATGTGACATGATTTTGAACGTCACATAGATAGGATCACATTGCATATCCTCTATGAAATTCTTTCCACCCTCCAAATGACATACGTAAGACCTATCTACCTTATACTCTGCTGTCATGCGTTCATTTTCACTGCTGTGTACTTCTCCACTGGATGGATAAAGCATCTTTTTAAAATGCCATCACTGCTGGTGATGGGCATTCCAGTTCTTTCCTGTTTTTGCAACTAAAAATTGTGCTGATGTGCCTATTCTGTAGATGTCTTTTGGAGTAACTGCAACATACCCCAGGATACGTATATACCCAGAGGTGGAACTGCTGGGGGCAACATACACAGCTCTTCAACTCTGTTCAGTGATGACAAGTTGCTCTCAATAGTGACTTTATTCAGTCTCCCTCTCCCAGCACTGGTTAGACAGAGTGTTGCCTCCTTCTCGCCATCATTTGATTGTTACACTGTAATTTTTGCTAATTTGGTGGATGTGAATCAACTGCTCATTGTGGTTTTATTTTACATTTCCTGATGACTAGAGAGGTTGAGTTTCTTTTTGTATGTTTATTGTTCACTCATTTTCCCTTTTCTATGAATAGAATCTGTCTTGCCCATTATTCTACTGAATTGTTCTTATTGATTTGCAGCTTTTTGTATATTCTGTAATTTGTTGTCAATTTTATGTGTGAAAATATTCCTTCCTTGTTTTGGTTTATCTTTTACAATCTCTATGCTTTCTTTTGATAAATTGAAGCTCTTAAGTTGAATGTAGACAATTTCGTCTTTTTTGTCCTTTATGGTTTGTGCTTTTAGTGTCGTTTAATAAACTCGTTGCTAGCTTGAGGTTCTAAAGTCACTCTTGTATGTCACCTTCTAAAATTTCTGTAGTTTTACCTTTAACCTTTAAGTCTCCAAGCCTCCTGGAGTTGATGTTTGTGTGACTGAGGGGTCCCAGTCAAAGCATTTTTCTATGTGGATGATAATCTCTCCTTCCAGCTTCGGTGTCCAGCCTGAAGCCACACTATGCTCGCTTCAGTCCTAGAGCTTGGCACCAGCCTATGTATCTGGTAGGGAAAGTTACATCACCCCCCATTCCTCTGCAATGTCTTGACTATTTTGTCTGACTTTTCATTTACATTTTATAATTAGCTTGTCAATCTTCACCAGAAGGACAGATAAAAGCTGTCATGATTTGAACCAAATGATTCCTAAGAAAAATGATTCTAAATCATTGCTGGCTGAGTGTTTTAGGTGATGTACATAAATCCGTGTATTACAGAACACATCTCCTGTAAGGGGAAGGGACATCACAGTGCAGTGAATGGGAGCCATTTTCCCTGCCTCACCCCCCTTACATGCAGTCACCTTGGACTACAACTCCCAGCATGCCATGCTGATGGGGGTGTGACTGAGGAAGAGCAAGGTGGATGTATATTGGAGGTGGGGTGAAGGAGGAGGGAGACACTGGAAGGAGACAGCTGGAGAAGAGACTTGAAGAGAGACATGGGAGACAAGTGGAGAGGCCATTCTGGAACATCAGTGTTTGGCAGAGAGAATGATAACTGTTATCTTGACCTCATGGTGGATTATATGAATCCATTTTGAATTTTGGGTCTTTCCTCTGTCCTAGCTCTCTGGGATCTACCTAACTAATCCCCTTTTGCGGTTCCCTTCCAGAAGATGCTTTAGAACTGTGGCAAGCTTTTGGCCTCGGCAGTCTCATTTTGCACTGGCCTGTTGGGCTGGGCATTGGACCCCGAGGAGAGGGGTAATTTTTGGAATTTGATCAGGAGTTGGCTGTTTGAAATCTCTTCTCTTCCTTCCCCCTCCACCTCCTAGGGAAGGAGGAACCTAGAGGGGGATACAATCACCTGCCTGAAGAAGGTGGCTGGGCATTTGCAGTGGGGTCATGTGAGATAAGTAGGAGTTTGCGAGATGAGCAGGCTCATAGTTCAGTCATCCTCCTCTCGAGACAGGCGAGAACGTGCACCAAAGCAAGACTGGCAGTCAGAGAGTCGTCTGCGTGATTTCCCATAACGCTCAGAAGAGGGCTGTGTGGATGTGGACAGAGAACAAAGACTCTCGCTAGGGTCTAGAGGAGGAGGCAGGTGACAGGGAGGGAGAAGGCACTCAAGCAAAAGCCTGTCTAAAAAGTCATTATGGGCTTTTAAGTAAATTCTCAATTATAATTATTCTAATGGCTTTAATAAGTCTGCAATTTGGAGCGACGACGTTCCTGTGTGTCAGCTGTCAGGCGCCTCTGCGGAGCCTCCTTTCCTTTGAAAGCCAACAATAAGAGGGCGAGTCTCACTCAGCAGGGACTGAGGCCACCCATCTACTTCAGCCTAGCTCAGTCTCCCAAGGGCAGCTGGAAGCCCACAACACCAGTGCTGTCTCCCCTGGGTGCTTCCAACCTTGGGACTTAAGTGAGAACAGCAGAGAACATTTCAATGGAAATAGTTGTGGTGGGAGATGTGGCTGAATGGGTTTGGGTTCCAATTCTCTGTTTAATCATAGCCCAGGTGCTTCTCTGCACCTCAGTATTCTCATCTATAAAATGGGCTGAGAGCCACAACTCCCCCCCCCCACCCCTGTTTAAAGACAACCAGGCAGCGCAGGTGTGAAGTCCCTGCTAGGACTTATCCAATTAAAGCCAAACTTGAGAAAAAAGTGTTTTTCTTCCTAGTTGTACAGCGGAACAAGTTGTTTAATGTCCCTTAGGTACAAAATTCCTACCACTGTAAGCCAGCGAGATGTGGCCACAGAGGGGCTCCTTTGGAAATCAGGAGGAGTTCGATCAAGCCCCAGATCTGCCTTGGTGTCCTCTGAGGGCTCCTAGTGCACTCAGCGGCCTCAGGAGCGTCCACTTCTGTCCCATCATGCTGCCTTCATGGCCTCAATTTCTTCAGGCCTCCGCTCCAAAGCACCTGTGCAGCAACGATGCCCTGGTGCCTGAAGCCTTTGTCGACCGGGAGGATTTGTCTGGGTATGTCCCAAACCCGGCTGTGGACCAGGGGGCGGGGCGCTCTGAGCAAACACAGCTGGCCGGCCCTGCTGAGACCAGTCTGAGCCAGGGCTCTGGGTTGAGCTGGGGAATTGGTGGTTTGTAAATTCTGGCAGGCTGCAGCCTTCTGCTTTCCTACTCAGGAGTAGAAGGCAGCGGCTCTGGAGAGCAGGTGAGGAAGGCCCGCTTCTCGTTAGTATCAGCAACAGTCGCGTGAAGGACTTCCCACATGGGGAAGTCAATTTTAAGCAAGAGGAAGGTGTCCTGCAGGGGCAGGAAGACATCAGCAGCAGGTTCTCCTTGGAGCTGCGCAGACAGGTCTAAAGGGAAGAAGTTCTGGAGCTCTCAGTGGCTTTTTAGGCCTTTAATGGTCTCTTGTAGGGAGGCAACCAGGTGCAGGGCAGGCAACGGGGTCGGGGGGCCGGGAGACTGGCAGGCCTCCCAGCCTCCAGATAATCTTCACTCTTTCTGGGCTCTCTGGTGGCGTCTTGTGGTCTCTGCTGTACCCCGAATGGTCCTCTGCTCCACGCTCTGTTCTCTCCTGCTGCTACCGCTGCTGCTTCTGCTTCTTCTGACGCTCTTATAAGCCCCGTCTCTGGCCCAGGTGTGCCCACTCAGGCGGGCCCACGCCCTACTCCAGGTCCCCGCCATCAGGCCAGTAAGACCTGATGACTTTGGTTTAACCTACAGGCACACCGTAGGAACTGAGAACTGGGGGGCCAGGAGTTGCCTTGCTGCCTCACCACCTATACCAGCCGCATCCGGAGCCCCAAGGGTGTGTTTCTGGGGGTTCGGCCAATGAACTTGATGTGATAATTACATTTCTTCCTTTAAACCCTGCCACTGGGGGAGCAGGTAGGCAGGGAATGTTTGCAAGACTGTTTGCACTTTTGAATGTTTAATCTTTTAATTATGGCTCCTGAAGTTTTTACTGTGTCACGCTAATAAACAAACACAAGGCCTCTCTCTTGAACTTAATTTTGAGCACTGTGTGTTTACACAGCTACGAATCCCCACCGTGCAAAACGGCAGGGCCAGGGGGTAAACCCAAGCGGTCAACAAGCCCAAATCGCCCTGTGTTGTGTGGACAGTAAGTGTGCAAATAAGTCACCAGGCTGACATTTTCCTGGGAACTCCTAGATCTGCACTAACACTGTCACCATTGAGTCACACATGATTATTTCAGTTTGATTAAAATTGAAGAATTCTGTTCAGGGGGGCGCTGGCGGCATCAGGGGTTCAGAGGTCACGTGGGGCCGTGGCCACGGCAACAGCTCACAGCCAGTCCCCAAATGAGACACTTCACTGACAGCACTGATGTCAGTTTCCTAGACGTGCATGTTTCAAGCCAATCACAGCCCAGCTAGGGAAACACAGTATGAAAAGAAAGGCGAAATCACGAAAGCCGTGTCGTTGAGAAAACAGCGCGAGAGTTTATCTCGGCTGTCTAAGGTGAGGCTGCAAAGTACCGAGACGAGGACACGATCAAACCTTTAAACAGATAATAAAAGAAAAGGGGATTTGGGTAGATGGATGGACATTTCTCCCCGAGGGTGACTTCCTGTGCAGGACAGAGGTAACCCCCGGGCCTTGCTGGCCCCTGTGAGGACAGCTGCACCCTCGGGCCCTCCCACAGTGGAGGCTGCATGGGGAGTGTCCAGCTTGGGGCTGCGACTGGCGTCTGCAAAGCTGTGTTCAAAGATTGAAGACCAGGGCCTCCCTGGTGGCGCAGGGGTTAAGTCGCAGCACTGTGAAGCTGTCCACAGCCACTGCAGCTCGAGTTCAATCCCCGACAAGGAGCTTCCCACAGGGCTCAGCAGACCTCTCCTGTCTCCCCACTGCTCCCCTCAGCAGTGTATTTCAGTTGATCTGCCTGTTCTGCTCCCTACTCTGTCTCTGGTGAATCCCACACCTCTGGCCTGCACCCCAGTTCTTCTACGAAAAAATAAATGAATAAAATTCAACTTAAAAAAAGGGATGGGGATGTCCTGGGAGCAAAGTGTTTGCAGTTTCCAAGTTAAGGTTTTTCAGTTTCCCTGTTAAGGTCGAGGTGGAGCTGGTCCTTTTTCAACCACAAATGGACTTCATGTCCAGCGAGAGCTGTTTCACCAAGCAACCCTCTACTCCTGGAGAACGTGGACAGAGCGCTCAGCGCTGTCTCAGAGGGTCTTTGGTGCGCTAAGAACACCTAGAAACTGTGGGCAGGTCACCGCAGGAAGGGGGAACTCCAGCAGGACGTGTGGCTGGAGCCTCCTGTTCCTTCCCAGAGACCTGCGGTTTCCACCTGACGCTGCGTCTGCAGGAGCTGGGCTTCTGCGCAGGCGGAGAGGCGTGGAGAGCAGCCTTTGCTAGCGCATTCTGCAGCTGACCTGCACCAGAGGACCATGGGTGGGTCTGTTGTGTCTTTGACCCCTAGAGTAGCAACCTGCCCGTGGCCTTTGACCCCGAGTGACTTTCACAACACCCCAGGAGCAGGCGATGAGGGGAGCCTCCAACTCCTGTGCCGGGGGCATCTGACCTTGGGACGAGGACACCCCTCCAGAAAGGCAGAACTGCTGTGAGGTCAACCTAGGAGAGAGCACTGACCGGCAGGGTCCTGGCCTGTCTCGCTGTGCTTGGTGTTAATTCCACTGTCACTTCCTCCACACGGCCTCGGGGCTCCGGATCCTTCTTCAGCCTTCCCCACCCCTCCCGCCCCACAGGCCCAGCCAGCCTTCCTCGTGGCCTCCCTGCTTCTTCCTGCTCGCTCTCTCCTCTGCTGACTTTCATCTTCACACGGAGCTGCAGGAAATGTAACCGGATCACAGTAATTCTCTCTAAAGGCATAATGGCTAATATTTACCAGCCCGAGGTTTCAAAAGCAAAGGTGGGTGAGCTGCAGACTCACGATGACGCAGCCCCGTGTCCAGGGGCAGCTGTGAGCCACGGCCTCGTCGCTCGTGCTCGACGATGTCGGTGGGTCGGCTTCTTAACCTGGGCCTCCGTCTCTGGCGTGAGCGCAAGGTCATTCGGCCCTTTGTCTTCAGGACCCTCCTGGTGCTAGGCTCTGAGACCCCAGGGAAGAAGGGGAGCACCGTGAAGAGGAGGTTGGGCCTCCGTGCCTCATTTGGTGTGAGGTGCCCCTGGCTTTGGAGACTATACTCAGACAGGGAGTGATCAGCCTCGCTTGCCTGGGGAGCTTTGGCCAAGCCGAGTCCAAGAGTCTCTCCTCCTTGGAAACTCTGGGAGCTGTCTTTCTCTCTCCAGTCTCCGGGGGTGCCCTGTTCTCCTGGTTTTCTCCTGTTAAATCCTAAATGCCTGTCTCCAGACCCTCTTTTTGGGGAACAACCCATCCTTTCCCCTCAAAGCCAGGAGGCCTAGTAACTTTTTTGGTTCAGCCTTTCTTCAGTTTTGACACAACCTGTCACTGAAACTCGGAGGCGAGGAAATCAGTCCATGACAATGAAAGTAAGCTCTGTGTAATGGTGAAGATGAAACACAAACGAAGGCCTCCATCTGCCATCTCAACGCAGAGGTACACGTCAGCCCGGGTGACGGCACAATTCAATATTCTTCCAACACTACCTGAGCGCCTCCCAGGATAGGCGTGTATTTGCAAATCGCTTTATGGCTTACAGAGACTAGTTTGTGTATAGAATTAGTCAAGGGTCTGGTGGTGACAAAAATCTCAAACCAGTACAGTATGCATTCAGCAAGGTTTCCTGGAAGGATTCTAGGGCTGTTCCAAGAAACCACAACAAAAAATGAACATCTTAGACACAAAGGGCAGGAACCTGAGGACTTTAAGATCAAATCAGTGAGGGTCAAGCAGGGTAAACAGAAATCATTCTAGATTTATCCGAGACATAGCAGGAAGTATGTATTTGGTCCATGCCCAAGCTTCCTGGCAGACAGCTCTGAACTCCCTTCTTAGTGACAGGGAGGCTTTGTTGCTGTTCTTGTATGATTACTGGTAGGCCTCTGGAGAGCTTTAGTTTCGGGGTCATGCGGGGCCCCATCCGTGATGAGAAGCTTGTGCCTTTCAGCCGTAACCCTCATCCTCTGGGTTCAAATATCCACCATGCCCATGCTATAAAAATCCTTAAACTATAGGACTGGGAGAGCTTTCAGAGTGATGAGTGCATCCATGTGCCCAAAGGGTGGTGCACCCCAACTGCAAGAGATAGAAACTCCTGTGCTTGTGATCCTCTGGACCTCAAGGTCTGTACCTCTTCAGCTGGCTACCCCTTTAGCGTGTCCTCTACAATAAACCAGCGCACAGAAGGATGTGTTTCCGTTTGCCATGAGCCATTCGAGCAAATTATTGACACTGAAGGGAGAGTTGTGAGAACCCCTAATTTTAGCCAAGTTGGTCAGATGTTGTCCAACTTGCCACTACTTGTGGTTGGCACCTGAAATGGGGGCAGCCCTGGACTACGGCGTCTTTAGCCTGTGGGGTGTGTGCAGACTCAGTAAGTTAGCATGAGGATTGAGTTGCAGTACAGTACAACTTGCAGTACATCCAGCTGGTATCCACGGAGAACTGAAGAAATGTTTGGTTGGGAGAAACCTGCACTTTAGGTGGCCAGAGTACTGAGAGTAGCGTTAGAGGAGGTGAAACTGGTGATCTCAGCCAGCGAGTGATTAACTCTGCCCCCATCTCTGTGCCTTCAACATCTGGCTACAGCTGTTGGATTTCCTGAGTGGGGAGCTGCTGGGAACTCGTGGCGTGAGCCCCACTGTGAATAGGCACTTGAGATAAAAATACAAAATATGATCTTGGAGAAAATACTGCTGTTTGGGTGATGAACGCATAAAATTTACACTGTGACAGGCCCCTTGATTAAGGCATGCATTCGTGCCAATGGACCTCAGGAGAACTCACCCTTCAGACTTCTGGAAGGAACAAGAAGCAGGCACATGGGGGGCCAGGAAGGAGGCAGTGTGTGAGCCGGGCCCCTGCACTGCAAAACCCATCAATGCAGAGAGAACAGTCTGTGCACGGGCTCCGAAGGAGGGTCAGACTGAACCCCGACCTGAAGTGGAGAACAATTTTCCTTCACGATTCAACCCTGTTCTAACTGATGTCTTCCATGGAGACAAAAGCCCCTCTGGCTGTGCCCCAGCTCCCGAACGGCGCGGGGCCTGGTGCTCAGTCTGGATTTTCTTCGTACTGACACTGGCGTCGGTCGGCGCTGCGGTGTGAAGTCCTGATATCTGTTGGCTTCTCTGGAAGTAGGTGGTAAAGCTGAGCTTGGGGCGCAGTTTATTTATTTGGAGTGAACACTTGAAATGAAAGGGGAGGAAGTAGGGGGGAGCAGAGGAAGAAGTAGAATTAATTCTTAAGAGACAGACCCAAGCTTCCTTTAACCCCAGTTTTTCAGCCTCAACACTGCTGATGTTCGGGTCAAGTAATTCTTTAGCGGGCAGCGGTGGGGGGGGGCTGCCCTGTGCATTGTAGGATGTTTAGTGGCGTCTCTGCCTCCGCCTGCTGGATGCCTGCAGTCACCCCTCACATCGTGACAACAAACACTTCTCCAGAAGTTCCCAGCGTGCTGCAGAGGCTGGGCACAGTTGCTCCAGGCTGAGAGCCACCGGATGTGACGCTCAGGAACAAGAGTTGACTGTCAGAGTTGCTCCAGGTGGGCTCAAGTGCCCAGGTCCCCTCCGCCTGTCCCTCTCAGCCCTTGGGCTCTGGGAAGGGGCCCCGGGAAGGAGTGGACAGAGGTCGCAGGCCATACCCTGCAGCAGGCTGCCTGTCCTTCGTTCTTCTTGAAGGCATATGTTGGGGTCTCTCCTATCTATCAGACCGAGCATGCACCCCTAGTCCCACCGAGTCCTTTGTCCTGTGGGGTCCTTTGCAAGAGGGAGGTGGTGGCACTCACCACAGCCCTGCCTGCATGTCCGCTCCTCCCCCGTCCACTCTCGAGTCCCCAGTCTCAGCCGCCCGTTTACCAGCCTCTAAAACATCCCCTTATTGCATGACCAGCTCTGCCACCCAGGCGCTGCCCAAGGCGGGCAGCCCTCTGGCTGTTCTCCGCCCAGCCCCTGCAGACCCACGCTTGCGGAGACCCCTCACCCAGCTCACGGTGCACTTAGCATTGACCCCACCTGTCTCTGAAGAATCTGTGAAAAGATGTCTCTAAATCCATGCCTGTCCTGTGCCGGAGTCAAGAGCTCCCCGGGGCTCGGGAGAAGGTGCTGATGTCATTCACAAGGGGCCAGCCCTCGCGAAACTTCCAGAATGGGGCACTCCGCGACGAGACGGCATCTCAGGCTCCCGCACCTGCCCGGGAGGTGCTCACGCCTCTCTGCATGGGATGTAGGTTGCTGTGGAGACCAGGACCGAGCCGAGAGGGCCTAGGGAAGCGGGGCAATAGGGAAGGAGAGTTTGAGCAAAGAAGTGGTTTCCCAAGTATTAGCTCATAGGTCTCAGCGGAGGGCATGGAGGCGGAGCCCACACAGCACCGTGGCGGGCACACGAACCCCTGTCCTTGCTTCGCTCGGAGAGCGCTGGGTGCCTGGCTGGGTCTCCAGGAGGAGGAGTGAACTTCCAGCAAGATCCAAGTCCCCTGGGCTGAAGCGGCCCTTTGAGAGTGACCGAGCCAGACAGACCTGCCCCCCTTTCTCCCCAATTTGGGCTGATGTGGGGTGGCAGGGCAGGAGCAGAGGGACAGGGGAGGCAGCAGGCCGCCCAGGGCTAAGGTCAGAGAGGCATGCCCGGCCACTGTCCACGCTGTTCGGGGCTGGTCTGAGGGCAGAGCCGGGGCAGATGGCATACACGCGGCGTCTTTCCCTGCAATGCAGAGGCTGGGAGGGCGCGCCCCGTTCTTCCCGGAGCAGAACGCCAGGCCTCAGCAGCGGCAATGAGGAGGGAAGCGCGCCCGCGCCAGCCCCCTCTGGCTTCAGAGAGCGTGATCTGCTGTCAGCTCAAAGAGACGCCGCGGGGGAGGCAATCTGGGGCAGACTCTGAATAGCTGCGGGCTGGCAAGTGGGGCGCGGAAGACGCCTGCTCGAGAGACAATGCAGCCTCGAAGGCGCTGCGCGGTCCCGGAAAGGCCTGCGGCGGAGGGGAGCGCAGACAGCCCAGCAGGGCTGCCCCGCCACGGGGACGCTGAGCCTCGTGCTCTAGTCTTGACCCTCCTAGAAGCCAGCCTGGTGAGGATGCGGGTGGAAGAGACGGCAGGTCCAGAAGATGCTCAGGCCCCGAGACAGCCACGTCTGGGCCCAGGTCACAACAAGGGAGCCGCTGAGTGGGGGCAGAAGCCGACGTCCAGCTCCCGGGTCCGCTCTCCCCTCCGCGGCCGGCCCAGCGCTGAGGGCCCCTGGCTGCTTGGTCGCCCTCACCATCACTGTCCCCCTCACCCACCAGGCTTCCCTTTGCCAGTCAGGGTGCCCGGGGCGCTACACTCGCCTCCAGCAGCGCTTCCCATTACCCTTCCCCCAGCTGCCCTCACCCTGCAGCCCCAGCACCCCAGTTGTGGCTCACGATCACCCAGGCAGGATCCCCAATCAGCTGTGGGTCCACTTTGCTCTCCGCCCAGTCCATGGCCGGGCTCCGGGCTCCGGCCCTCAGAACTGCGGCTGCTTTTCACCCTGCCCGCTGCCCCCCCTGCAACTCTGACCTTCCTGGTGAGCCTCCGCCCCCCACCTTCTCAGCTTGCAGATGGCGTCCTCCCATTCCTCTGCTCACTCACCCACCTAACCCACAGGGAGAGGGGCCACAAGGTGCCGAGCGTGTCCCTGGCTCCACGCGGAGAACCACCACCTCAGGAAGCAACGCTCGGAAGATGAGCGCGGACGGCAAGCGTGAAAACAAGTAACCAGCCAGTAGATGTAGTCAGGATGATAAAATGATTTGTAGAAGGGAACACATGCACACACATGCATACTCACGAACACGCATGCATGCACACACATACATGCACACATGCATACACACGCACACATGCGTGTGCATGCACACACATGCAGAAGAGGGGCAGGGAACACCTGGGCGGAAGTCTGACATTCTAAACATTTTGGTCAAGAAACGCCTGGGGAAAAGACACTGAGCAGACTTGGAAGGAGGTGGGTGGGGCCACATGGCATGTCTGGGGGAGGTAAAGTCCCTTAGGTAGGACGTGGCGGGCTGTGTGGCCAGCGGGCAGCAGCCCAGGCCTCAGGCCCGCCCAGGGCGAGTGGGGGAGCCAGGGCAGGCGCTGAGCTCAAGGCTGCCCCATCTGGCTCAGCTTCAGAAAGGACAGAGTTTGGGGGAGGGGCAGGGAAACTGGTGAGCAGCAGATGAAGGGGCAGGGCCCAGGCGCCTCGGGGTGCTGTGGGATGGTCCCACAGTAGGTGTGCTGTGAAGACAATGCTAAGAGAATTTGCACACTTTGGGCGTGAGCGGAAGCGACAAGACAAGTCTGGTCTGAGAAGGTAGAGAGTGGGGGTCACCTTGTCTGGACGGGGCGGGCGTGGGGGGAGGAGGCTTTGCCGCCCTCCAGTGCACACGCAAAAGCACAAAGCATCTCTGCTGCAGGGGTTCGCATCATTCTCCCCTGGATTTTATCTTCACAACCGTTCTGGAAAGTAGGCAGCGCGCACACACAGGATCTAAATTTATCAGGATGCTTTTCAGAACGGAGGAGAGGCATGCAGAGGACAGTTGCCTCAGCAATTGCTTTTATCTTGTCACTTTCCTTATTGTGAAATTACAGAAGTTGATTTCTCTCTTACTAAACAGTGAGAGCTAAGTGGTCTGGGTGAGCGGTTTCCCTCCAGCAGCGCGCCCCTGATCCGGGGTTGTCTGACGGTTACTCTGCTCTCCCTGAAGGGGAAGGGAGGTGCAGGGCGTGTGTACTGTCCTTTGGGGGACACAGGCAGACCGGAGCACCTCTGCTCTCATGCGAGGGCCAGAAATTAATCATGCAGCCCTTCCCAGCGGCCGAAGGGCTGGGGAGTACATGGGGTGGTCTTGCTCTGAGTTAAAACTCGCAGCCTGGAGCACCCGCTACTTAAAGGGCGGCGTGGGTGTGAGTCCGGGCCACTCTCATCCCCCCCGTTCCCACATAACACAGGTCTGGACCTCAGCGAGATGACAAGTTCCCCAAATTACCAACCTCACCACCAGAGTCTTGAGGAATACATTCCCATGTTGATTTTTGTCCCCCTAAATGGGTCGGTAAATGGAAAATTATACAGTATAGCATCCTAGAGAATGTTCTGCAAGTTTTCCTTTCCCAGCATCTCTCCCCAAAATCTCAAGCCCAGTGCAGTTTATGAAGGTCATGTGAGCTTCGATTTGAATTTCTATTTCTTCTCGGTGCAACCACCACCACCCCCGCCGCCAACAAACCAAAGGCCACTGTAAGACGTTCAGTGCAAACAGTCTAGCAGAACAGAGGGGAAAAGAGGAGGACGATGAAAGTCTTTGTAATGTATGTGTGTGAGCGTGTGTGTGCATGTGTGATGTAACAGCTGCGTAGTCTCCTTGCCTCTTGATAAAAGTTTCCCAGATCAACCAACATCCATGAAATTATGGAGGCTTTCTCCATCCCCAGCACCCACACATGAGCGTTTGCACACTCATTTCTTTGTCAACTAAGAAAGGAGGGACACCTTTCAAGAAGCTTCCTTAGACTACTTCTTGGTGTAAACTTCACATTTTCTCTCTCCTTGTTCCCCTATCTCTGCCCTTTCAGGAAAAACCTACACCTTCTCCCTTCTGTTTTGAGTCAGTCCATCCCTAGCAAGGAGGAAACAAAGCTGAGTCATTTCCTGTCTTCAGAGTGAGAGTTTCCTAGGCAGGTGCATGGACAAGAGCAGTAGATGGGCGGCCAAGGTTTCCCCCAGCTGAGCGTGCATTTTGATGCAAAACCACTTTTGGTCCCTCTCTCTCTCCTCCCCTTCTCTTCTGTGATAATCATCACCAGGAGAGCCAAAATCTCTTCCCACTTTTTCTGCTCATTCTTTTTAAAAATGCTTTTTTATTGAAGCAAACTGCATTATAATCTTATTGAAATTTCAGGTGTGTATTGTTATAAATCAACATCAGCCCGGACTACATAAGTTCATCACTAAGAGCTTCTTGCTGCCCTTCTCCCTACTGGCTGACCCCTCTTACCTGGCTTACCCACCCCCTCCTTCCTCCCTTTGAGTAACCACCAAATTGTCTTATAGTCTAAACCACACAAGCTGACACTAGCGCCCAGAACTGTGAGGAAATGAATTTCTGCTGTTTGAGTTCCCTAGTTGATGTTAATTGGTTATGTAAATCTGAGCTCACTGAGACAATGGTTTTGGCTGACATCTCCCGGATGGAGAGTGATGTTGAGCATCTATCCATTTGCTTGTTGGCCATTTATATATCTTCTTTGCAGAAATGTTTATTCAAATTCTTTGCCCATTTTCATTTGGATTTTGTTTGTTGTCATTGTGATTGCTATTGTTAAGTTGTGGGTATTTTTTATATATTAATCCCTTACATGATAGAAAGTTTACAAATACTTTCTCTCATTCCAAAGGTTACTTAATCACTCTGTTGATTTGTGTTCTTTGATGCATAGAAGTTTTTTCTTTGGATGTTGTCAGTGTATCTTTTTTGCTTTTGTCTAATATGCTTTTAGTGTTATATCCAAAAAAAATCTTTGCTAAATCCAGCATCATGAAGGTTTTCTCCTAGAGCTTTATAGTCTTATTGTCTTTATAGTTTTATGTTTGGGGCTTCAATCCATTTTTGACCAAAAGGATCAAAATGGATCTTTGTATATAGTGTAAAAGAAGGATCCAATCTCACTTTTTGATGTGTGGATATCCAGGTTCCCCAATACCATCTGTTGAAGAGTCTGTCTTTTCCCCATTAAACGAATGGTATTAAGGGGCAACTGAATCTTACTCTTGTTGAAGATAATTATATTTGTGAAAGTTTACTTCTGGGATGCCTATTCTATTCCTTTGGTCTATATGTTTATCATTATGCCAGTACCACACTCTTTTGAGTACTGTAGCTTTGCAGTAAGTTTTGAAATCAGGGAAGATCTCCAACTTTGTTGTTCTTTTAAAGTAAGAGAAAACCTCTGAACACCTTATTACTGTTTTCCAAGATATTCCTTCCCTTCCTTCCGTCTTTTATTTTCAGTGTTCATTGAAGTTTCATATGAATTTTAGAATGGATTTTCTATTTCTGCAAAATATGTCATTGGGATTTTGAAAGGGCCTTGTAAAACTATATCACTCGGTGTCTTAATAATATTGAGTATTCCCAGCCATAAAAACAAATGGTTATCTTTCCATTTATTGGAATGGATTTTAGTTTCTCTCAGCAGCATTTAGTTTCCAGTGTATATCCTTTTACCTCTTTGGCTAAATTTTATTGGCAAGTATTCTGTTCTTTATGATGCTGTTGTAGAGGAAATTTCTTAATTTTCCTTTCTCAATTGTTCATTGTTAGTGTATAGAAACACAGTTGAATTTTGTGTGCTGGTTTTTGTATTGGCAACTTTGCTGAATTTGTTTATTAGTTCTACCTGTTCTTTTTGTGGAACATTTTGGGGTTTATACATATAAGATCATGTTGTCTATAAACAAAGGTAATTTTGTTTGTTTCTTTCTACATTGAATGCCTTTTATTTCTTCCTCTTGTCCAATTACCCTTGCTGGGACTTCCAATACTATGCTGAATAGAAGTAGCAAAAAGCAGATATCCTTATACTATTCCAAATTTTAGAGAAAAAGCTTTCAGTCTTTATCATTTATTACAGTAGCTGTGAGCTTTTCATGTATGGCCTTGATTAATTAAAGCAGTTTTCTTTTATTCTTAGTTCTTCTCATGAAAAGATGTTGGATCTTGTTAAGTGCTTTTTTGATAATTTTTACATCAATGGAGGCATTTATATATTTTTTTTTCTGTCATTCTGCTAACATACTACATTGATCGATTTCTATATGTTGAACCATCCTTGCATTCCAGAAATAAGTCCCATTTTGTCATGGGGTATATATAATTCTTTTAATAGCAAAACCATCCAGTTTTGCTGAATGTACTTGGTGTGTTGCTATTAATAGTATTGGCAACTTGTGACTATTATCTCTACTAAGACTCGCAGCTTCGTTATTAATACTCAGGATATGTATAGCACCAAATAGCTATTAACATTGCATTCTTGCAAAGCAAACATTACGTAATAAAGTTATCTTAAAAAAGAGATATGTATTATCTCTCTTCTGTAGGTGAGAAAGCTGTGTGACCACAAAGCTACATTGTGGGATCAATAGTGAGAATTGCTAAATAGCCATCATATAGATATGGGTTATTGATTAGAACTAGTCTGTGTGGCCCTGTTGAATCTGGACAGAATCTATTGGGTAAATAGCAAGTGGGGAAACTTTGGTGAGTAATTACATGCTCATAACACCCTAGTGAGAGAATGAACCATTCTAGGTAGTATGATCTCTATTTTAGTGAATTTACCTGCAAAGGTGAGGCATTCTCTGTCAAAGGAGATGTGACCGGGAGGTTAGTAATGGAAAGAAATGGATATTACTTTCAAACATTTTTGTTTTAAGACACTATTATTGTGGGGTTTTTTTTAGCACTCAGTGCTAAAGGAAAACTAAATTGTGGAATTATCACACTGTTCTGAAGTCACCCTCTAGTCACGAGAGGTGATATTTAAGAAGAGAAATATCTAAATGCTAAAGACAGTTTCTCCACTCTAGGTATTCATGGGGACAGCAGCTTTCATTTCATAAATGTGTTTATCTCACGTGCTTAACACAGACGTGGTCCATGACTAAATATTTGTTGAACGAAAGGGCAGTGGGATGAATGCCTACATACATGAATGTAATTTCAAAGGATCATCTATAGCTCTTTAGAGAGGAGATGGACTGTAGAGATCCCTGAATCCAGCTCCTCCTTTTGACATAAGGAAGTAAACAGCCAGCAAGTCTAGAAATTTGTTCAAAGTCACCTGGTAAGGGTGTGCTCCTAGTTATCCTGTGTATAGCTTTCTCCCATCTGACATTTTCCCCGCATTCTAAGATTTCCTATCAACAATAAATGATTTGAAATAAATGACTATTGAATGTATTTCTAGAAAGCTTGTTCTCTCTAAGATACATAACCACCTCATTTTCACGGCAAAAATAAACTTTGCAAGCAGTATCATTTACTTTGAAAGATCTTTTAAGGCCCAATATGCCACCAAGTCCTTCCTTATAGCTAACCTAAGTCTCTCATGCTGTTATTTGTCAGTGTCTGAATTAAAATGGCCACTTTTCTGAAGGCTCTCACAGGTGGTGCCTCCCTCTGATGTGACAGATTTTACACTGTGCTTGAGATGCAAGGAGCCTTGTCTCCTCACCAAGGCACATGCTGCTTCAGGCCCAGGGACAGGTGCCACCTATGGACTGTGCCCACGGACATGCTCACAAGGCACAGCAGAGGCATGGAGCTCCCTGCCTTCGTGATAGAGTCAAGGACGCTCAGGACCAGGCAGTGTTGTATTAGGATTCCCATATTCTTTGAGTAAACACCTAGGAGATGTATTGCTGGATCAAATTACAAGTTTTCTTTTATGCAAAAGCTAGAAAGTGACTCTTTTGGAAATTCTACCCCTTGTTTCCATCCCTACATCTCTCAATCTCTTTTACGTAGCTGGAAATCTGGAGAGAGACACTCATGTTGTCCCAGCCTCCAAGCACTATGTGTGGGGAGCAGGGACGGCGCGGATCTGTCCACGTACCCCGACAAAGACTGCAATACAGTTGTTGGTGAGGCACAAAACTGAGGCAGTGCTCAGACTTGCAAACTGTGAACCATACGACTGGCGAGATGCCTTGAAGAGAGAGCTGAGATGCTGAACTTGTGGTGTATGGAGGAAAAGGAGAGAGGGAAAGAACTGATTGTATGAACTGCTCTATTCCCCAGAGTCCTGGGGGGGGAGAGCAGGAGGGGTGCCTCCCACTTATCCTCTCCAGGCTCCCAGTGCCAAAACGTACAGAAACTCAAACCAAGATTTCTACCTCTTCTGCCTTCCTCCCGAGGGGCCCCATGGGATGTTATCTGTGAAATCGGTGGACTTCTGGGGGGGGGGGCTTTGCACACTGACTTAAGTTCTTTTTAGGGGAATGTGATGCCTTTTATTATATGGGGAGATATAAAATTGCATATGAATAGGCGATTTTTTTTTTGCTTGATTTGAGCATTACACTTAATCATTTAGTGGGTGTGTTTTGTCGTTCCCATTATTGTCTGTTAACAGAGAGGGTCAGGGCACCTATGCTTTGCTAGTTTGCTGATGGAGGAGTTCAGAACAGGGTGCTGGGAGCGGCCTGCAGGAGTGTGGCTTCTGAGCTGGGGCCCCTCCTCGCGCCACCTCGCTGAACCTGGGGCGCCTGTCCATGCTCCACCGACTTGATCTGCATTTACTAGGGGCAGCTTTCCCTCTGCCCCGTGCTGTCCTGAGAGATGGCTCAAGCTTTCTGGGCTTCCCCAAAGCTCCTGCCTGCTCATGTGTATTCGGGAACGGCATGTGGCCTTGCTGAGACTGTGCCAGCCAGGGAGGCCCTGCTCCTTTCTGCCACCTACGAAACCAGACAGGTTCCATCCTGACTGATTGATGCCTGTGTGATCAGCCCGAGAAATGAATCTGGGCAGCCTGGACATGTGGCAAAATGAGAGGTCACTGATAACGCAACGGAGAGTTGGAGCCAGGGTCCATGGAGAGATTTACTACCAGAAACAACAGCAGGAGAACTTGGGGAGAGGCTCCCCAGGATCCCAGCTCCAGTGGGGGACTCGTGTTAAGCCATCCAGTGCCCGCAAGAGAAACAGGTGCATGGAGGTCGTGAAGCGCGACCCCGAGCAATGGGGTTCAAGCCCAAGTCAGGTGCCCTGGCTCAACCTGACACCCCCACCCACTAGGTGGGCTGTGAGCATGCTGCTTAAGGTTGCATGCCTCAGTTTCCTCATCTGTATGAGGGGTATAACAGCATCTCCCTCCACCAGGGGAGCATGAATCAGTAGAGATCCACACACGATGGGTGCTCCATCAGTAAGCCATCGGATGAGTCACTGACTGTAGATCACCTTTGCCGGCATCTGGCCCATCATTTGAGCTTTTAATGAATGAATATATGAATGAATTAGTATAAATTTCCTACCCTAGTCATGATATATGGTCTATTGTTAAAAATAAAGTTTGCTCTTTCTCCCACCCAAAATTTCACCCCCTCAAACTTGTTTCCTTTCATGACTTGAAAATGCTGGTCCCGAGGGTGGGATGATCTCGTCAAGGTCACCAAGAAGCAGTGAGTCAGCGCCCCCACGACTGCCCCACCCCATGCCTTGTGTGCCCAGCGCCCACAGTGCTTCCGAGGACCACAGACCCCCAACCTCTGCCACGGAGGTCGCCCGCGCCTGTTTGGGACAATGCCGAGCCAAGAACACTAAGCCTGCTTCTGCTAACACCACCACCCTCTTCCACCTGGGACGGTTAATTTTGTGTGTCAGCACAGCTAACCCTGATGCCCAGGCATTTGGTTAAGCATGACTCCAGATGTTTCTATGAAGGCAGTTTTTACATGAGATGAGCCTCTAAACCAGTAGGTCCTGAGTAAAGCAGACTTCCCTCCATAACTGTCCAATCAGTTGAAAGTTCTAATAAAAAAAGACTGGCCTCTTCCAAGGAAGGAGGGATTCTCCTGGAGGTCTACCTTTGGACTCGAACTGCAACGGTAACTCTTCCTGGGTCTCCAGCTTGCCAGCTGGAGATTTTGGACTTACCAGCCATATCACACACACGCAAGAGGGCTGCCACCTTGGCTTCTTTGACAGACATCTGCCCAGAATTCTAACATGGGCACCATTCCCACCAGACCCACTGCCTTTCACTCAGCTTACTCAGATGCCTCCTTCCACCGGACCCAGCCAGCTGCACACCACTGCCTGCGCTAGGTGGGGTGTCCCTCCCCGGGAGTTCTGCCACACACCATGTTTTCCTGTCTGTGTAATTGTACCACCTTGTGCTGCAGTTGTCTGTCTCCTCACCTGCGAGCTCCTTGGAGGCAGAGAACTCTCATTTATTTCAGGTTTCCCAGCACAGACAAGTTGCATTGAAAAAAGGAAGGAAAGGGAAAGAAGGAAGGAGGGTGAAAGGGAAGAAGGGAAACCAAGCCATCAAAAGCAAATGAAACAGGAGCCTCCCTAGTGGTGCAAGGGGTTAAGTCTCAGCACTATGAAGCTGTCCACAGCCACTGCAGCACAAGATCAATTCCCAGCCAGGGAGCTTCCCACATGGCACAGCAGACCTCTCCTGTCTCCTCGCTGCTCCCCTCAGCAGTGTACTTCAGTAGATCTGCCTGTTCTGCTCCCCACACACCTCTGGCCTATACCCCAGCTCTTGCATGCATAAACAAATAAATCTTTTTTAAAAAGCAAGTAAAATAAAACAATTCATGTATTGAGTTCTGTCAGGGAGGAGAAAGCCAACTGAAAAATTTGCCAAAGCTGGAACAATGCACGTGACAAAATTAAGCAGTATTGGATGAAACCCCTCAAAATAAAATCAACATTCATGAGTTCATGCTGATAGAAATAAATAACTGAATAGATTAATAAGTGAGAGGAGACATTTTTCCAATGATTTACACAGATACTGTAAAGAGGAAAAGCACAACCCTGCCCCAGAGGTGTCCATGCACACAGGGGCTTCCTGCCGCAGGGCACAGTGTGGAAGGGGCTCCGAAGAGCAGCTGTACAGTGGAGAACCTGCAAACACAGCTTCAGCCAGGGCTCAAGGTTAAACAGGAATCAGCGCTCCTGGTGATGGTCTCTACCTTTGATAGGATGTGATGAAAATGTCACTGATCTCTTTCTCCCCAAAACTCAACCCCATCATGAGAAAGACTTCAGACAAGCCCAGGGGTGGGGCACCCTATCAAGCATCTTCTAAACTATCAAGGTCATTGAAAACAAGGAAATTCTCAGAGACAGTCAAGAGCTTAAGGACACATGATATTAAGTCTTATGTGGTGTTCTAAATGGCCTCCCTGTTTAACGAGGAGGCATTAGGCAAAAATGAAGGAGATCTGAAGAAACGATGAACTTTGGCTGACAATATGGTGTCAGTGTCGGCTCATTGGCTAACGAATGTGCCGTGTTAATGTAAGATGCTGTAACAGGGGAGCCAGGAGTAGGAGTGCGGGCATGCTCTGTGCTCTTGTCAGTACTTTGGAAATCATTCCTAAAAATGAAGTCTATAGGGCCTCCCGGTGGCGCAGCGGGTTAAGTCTCAGCACTATGAAGCTATCAGCAGTCACTACAGCACGAGTTCAATCCCCGGCCAGGGAGCTGACCCACAGAGTGCAGCAGACCTCCCCTGTCTCCCCGCTGCTCCCCTCAGCAGTGTATTTCAGTAAATCTGCCTGTTCCACTCCCCACTCTGTCTCTGGTGAATCCTCTCACCACCCCACATCTCTGGCCTACACCCCATTCTTATATGCATAAATAAATAAATCTTTAAAAAAATGAGGTCTATAAAATCTAAAAATAATAAAGGGAAATGCATCAAACATCAGCAATTTCAATATATTCACCTTATTTGTATCCCTCGTCACAAAAACAAATGAACAGAGAAAACCAGGTGGATCTCTAAGCAGGACCATGCTAATTAACCGTCCTATGGTTGTAGTATGTTTTTTCACTAATTTTCACTTTCCATCAAAATATATTCCTAGAGAGGAGCGTAGTTTAAAGAGAAAACTTAGGTCCATCCTTAGCCTTTCAGGACTGGGAGATTTATTCACACATATCCATCTCCCTCCACCCCAAGCTGGGATCTTTGTAATGAGAAGTCAACTAACAGAATTTTAACTTGTGGCTACTCTCTACCTCCACCTACTGGGCCTTGTCTAAATTACCTACATAAAAGTACATGCCCCTCAAACCCAAAGCCTGGCGCTAAGAGGAAATGAAATCGGTGTTCTCAGGGGACACCGGGCTCCGAGGGATCGTGTCCTTTATTTAAAGGAAAGCCATGTGTTAGATGCACTGAACGATTCCTCTGTGAGGAGCCAGGCTGACCTGGGCTTGAGCCTGGCCCTGCTGCTCCCTAGTAATGGCACCCAGGAAGCCACCGACCTTCACTGGAACTCCCTTTCCTCATCCGTGAAATGGGGACGAGCTGGCCCCACAGCTGTTAGTTAATCTTTTTGCTTTTTATTTTTAACATTTTGAATATAAGGACATAGAAGCTTTTGATAGATACATTTCTTGATTGCCATTTCAAGTCATAATTCAATTTTTAGGTCTGTGTGCACACACACGTATATATTTCTTGATCATTAACTGAATTTATAACTCCTGTTTTTAGGGCCCTACACACATGCATGACACACGTATGTGCCCTTCCCTTGAGCCCTCGGGAGATGGGCGAACAGCAGGACTGGAGAGAGATCATTTCAGCCTAGGCCAGGTGAAGAGGCAAAAAGGGCCAGAGAAAGCAGAGGCACCTGGCAGATGAACGAGTGTGGACGTCTGTTCCGTCCCTGATGGTGCCCATGAAGCCCGCTTATCTGTCATTCACGCATGCAGCCAAAACCCACTGATTCCTGCCCACCGGGCACCAGACACCGGAAACGCGGAGCAGCGCGTTCCCATTGCCAGCCCGTGGCTCTGACCTTGTACTTTCGCTGGAGAAATTGCTTAATGATGTTGCGCTTCTCCAGGAAGAGCCCAGGGATGTGGGTGCCCAAACGGGCTGCAGTCCCACATGTACGTCTGGCCGGTTAAGAAAGTCCATCTCCCTGGCAAAAATGGCACCACCATCTACCATTGCTCCAAGCCTTAGTCACTAAGAGCACCCAGCTAACTCCCCTTACTCCAAATCAATGTGGGTGACAATTTTCAGACTAGAAATCTGGGTCTTTATGCAGTTTTTTTGTCCAGAGAGAAGATGCTCACATCTGGTCTTCCTCAGAGGGGAGAGGAGCGGAGAGGAGCAGGGGAAGGGAGGGGAGGGGAGGATCATACAGCTGTGAGAGGTTAATTAGTATTTAAACACACAATTGTGTTTTCTATTTGGTCTGACTGGGAAAATAAATTATGTTTTTCAAAGCACAGGCTTGCAGGCTGTAATTGAGAGTGGGCCTGGGACTGCAGCCCGCTGTGGCAGAGGAGAGAAAACGGCAGTGCAAGCAAACAGAGGTGCCCCCACCCCAGGCCCAGCACCAGCCTGGGGCTAAATGAGAAAGCGGGAGGGACTACAGGAACTGAGCAGCTTCTTGCCCTCCTGCTCTCCTTGGGGGGGTTACTTAGCTTTTCTGCCCCAGGATTCTCACTTGTACAGGAAGCTGATGGTTTCTCGGGAGATGACGTCGGAATGTCTGGGAGAAGGACTGGCGTGGTGCCGGGCACAGAACAGATGTTCCATGAGTGTCCCCAACATTCAGTCGGCTTTCATGTCCCTCTCTAAATGTCTGTGTTTCTGTAAAAGTCAAGAAAACAAGCACTTAACGAGATGGCAACTTCTGTTGTGTTCTAATTGTATCACGTTTAAATTGTCAATTTAATCCAATTTCATCTCGTTCACTTCCATTAGGGAAAATTCAAGAAGAAATGACCAGGGCAAAATGGGGGATATGAAGATAAACGAGACCCACCATGAGTCCTCCAAGAACTTAAGCCACGCTGAGTAGAGCAGAGACATATTTGAGGGGTCCCATAAGTATCTGATGACTGATGGGCAGAGTTTGCCCACTGTCACACTTGGGTTCACAATCCCCCGGTGACTTGGTGCTTCTCCTAGATGGGGAAGGTTAACTCAGAGCAGTTAGGACACATTCAAGGTTTCCGGGTGCCCATGAGGGGGTGGAGCTTGAATCCACATCTGTTCATCCCACTCTGTGCTCGGGTTGGCCCCATCCCCAGACACACACACCCGCCTGGCCAGTCTGGTTTCAAAAACTCAGCCATGGGCCTCCCTGGTGCCGCAGCAGTTACACGCTGAGCTGTGGAGCTGTCGGCAGCGGTGACGCGAGTTCGATGCCCGGCCGGGATCGATGCCCGGCAGACCTCTCCTGCCTCGCCCGCTGCTCCCCTCAGCAGTGTGTTTCTGTCCATCTGCCTGTTCTGCTCCCCACTCTGTCTCTGGTGAGCCCTCTCACAGCCCCACGCCTCTGACTGTACCCCAGCTTGTATGCATAAATAAATAAATCTTAAAAAAAAAACTCAGCCACGTGTGACCCCGGGGAAGGTGTGTGTCTGCAGCGCCAGCAGGAAATGGCACTAGGCAGGTTCCCAATGATGGGCAGATGGGTATAAATGAGTCCTGGCGCCCTCGGTGACTTTTGATGGCCCTTTTTAATGTAAACTCTTAAACTCTTACAACCATACACAAGGTGGCGGAGCTGGGGGGCCACTGGGTTTGTGGGCGGGGGGGATAGGGGTGCAGGAGACTAGGGGGCTAGCTTCCTGGCCCCCAGCAAATTTCAGTTTCTCTGGGGCCCTTCCTGCAGCGTGCTCTTGCTGCTGCCTTCTCTGCCGCTGCTTCTTCCCTCGGCTCTCTCCTCCGCGCTGGTGTACTCTAAGGGCCACTCTGCAGCCACTCTGCAGGCTACTCTAAGCCACGCCCCCAGGCTTTGCTGCTCTGTCCCGCAGCAGGTAGGGCTGCAGAGGCCCACCCCCAAGGCGGGGGCGGGGGGAGCCTAAGAGCTTTCCCACCTACCCTGCAGTGTCCATGTGGGTGACGGTCACTGCCAAGAACAGAGGTCTTAAGAGTCTATCAAGAAGGTTTTCTTTCTCCACGAGCCGCAGGACCTTTTTGGGGCATATTTCTAGAGAAAGTCTGAAGTGGGTCTCAGCGTCACCGATCACCAAGATTCCTGTTAGCACACATTTCAATTCAAGTTAGGAAATCCACGTGGCAGCAGACTCTGTCTTATTCTCATCCGTATCATCAGTGCCTTGAGGGCCCCCCACACAGCAGGGGTGTGCTCTCTACTTAATGCATGGGGTGACTTTTTCTGTTCTTTCTGCTCTTCATCTTTATGGCTAGCGCTCCCACTCAAGTCATGATTTTTCTAACAAGTTCTAAATGTCTTCATCTCAAGCTTCCTCATGAGACAAATGTTATCTCAGACACCACATATTAAATATCCTGGTGTCTTTCTCATTACCATTTTCAGTTTTACTAAAGTTTAAAGAACACGAATTCACAATTATTATTAATTTCTTACAATTGCTAGTTAAATATATTTAGCAACACATTTTACCAGTCCCTGGGTTCATTTTTATTTTCTCCATCCCTACCCACCCCAGGCAATTTTCTTTTTCTGTGAAGGTCAGTGGTTAGCACATTTTCTGTCCTCCTGAAAGCCTTTGTTTCACTCTTGTCAAAGGACATTCTACTGAAGATAGATATTCAGGTTGCCATACTAAATGCTCACATGTTGATAGACATACAAGTTGCCATACTGTGTGCTCACAAGTCAATCACTTTGGTCTGCCATTATTTTTATTACATTGTCAGTTGTTCTACCTCAGCACCTTTGAGATTAGATAGATAGATAGAAGATAGATAGATAATACATTGGAGGTGGAATGAAGACATAGGAGAGATACTTGGAGTAGACCCGTGGAGGTGAGACATTGGGAGGAGATAGTTCACACTAAAAAGTCTGCTTTCTTTGCCTTTGTACACATAGATAACTGGACCCTCCTTTGGAGTGTGCATCCCCACACAGTCTGTGGCCCCTGGTTACCATGCTTACAATTGAACTTGAACCACTTCAAGTCTTGCAAGGGCCAATCTAATCTACCAGTAAATTAACTGCCAGCCAGAGCAAAACTGAGAGTTCTCTGAAGAAAAATAAAAAAAAATCCGGACTCTCAATGTCCAGGCTACAATAAAAATTGATGGACAAGTATTGAAGTTAGAATATATGAAACTAGGAGATGAAAGCAGTTAATTCAGAGCCAAACCTGCGATGACCCAGATCTGGGAAATAGCACACAGGCATTTGAAAGCAGCTATTAGAAATACGTTCAAGCACTTAAATAGAAGCATAGTGACAATAAATTAACAGAGGTGAAATATCAACAGAGAAATGTAAAATACAACAGAGAACCAAATAAAAATTCTGAAAGTAGGAGCACAATATCTGACATAAATATTAAGTGATGGTTTTAATAACAAATGGAAGACAACAGGAGAAAGAGGTTCTCCTAATTGCTCCAAGCTTCTCCACTATCTGGACGCTGGTGTAACCATCACGTCCTATAGTGTGTGCCACCTCCACAGATCTCCCATGCCTCCCCTCTCTCCAGCCCCCTCACTGCTGCCTCGACAGGACCCCCTGAGTACAAGCAAACTCTAAGCTCTTAAGCTGAGCTTGCAAGCTCATTTTATCCCTTTTCTTCCCTTCCCTAGTGTTGCATGTAAAACGCAACACTATTGAACTATTTTGTTTTGCAAAACCCACTAGACTCATTTATACTTATGCCAATTCTGGAATATTCTTGCGTCCGCGTGGAATACCCTCTCTCACATGACCAACGGGTAAAGTCACCTTTTGCCTTTAAGTTTGAGTTTGGACACCTGTGTTGTAAGGCCTCTCCCTGGCGGGGGGCGGTCGCACAGCCTCTTCATCCTTTGCTTGATGAGCACAGCCCTTTACTGCTCAGGTGCTGTCAGACCCCTGTGTACCCAGGGGGTCTCTAGAGAGACCCCCAAGTTCCTTGAGGCGGGCATCCCCAACATCTGAGACTGAATTTATGAGTGGACAACAGCCAGATCATATAGAAAAGTAGAACTCTGACCCCAAATTTGCTGTCACTTGCCCCCAAAACCAACCGTCACCCACAAGAATCCCCTCTGGAAGCGAGTCTGCAGGGAGCCAGACCTGTCGGCAGTCGAATCACTCCTCCAACAACCCACAAAGCTAAACAATCAGCCCCATAACAACTAACGCAAAATGACCAGGACCTGATGAAGAACTCAGTGTTTCTGTCCCTGATTCCAACTGAGAACCAGCCAGGCAGAGGCAAACACACCTCCAACCCTCTTCCCAGCTCGCCCCCATTTCTGTAGCGCCTCAGCACCAACAAGGTCCAACCAGGACTCAACTGAAATGTTCCCATTTTTCTAAAAACTTCCCCAACACTTTGCCTTCCTCGAGTCTGAAAAAATTCAAGCGATGGTAGCTGGATGCCTTGTAAGGGAAATATTAAAATAAATAGTTCTGCATGTTTTCCCTTTTTGTTTATTTCCGCACAGTAGCTTGATGACGTCCAACGGCAGGTCTGCTGAAATCTATCCACTGCGGCTGCCCCAAAGAAGTGCAAACGGCAGTGAATGCCCTGCCTCTTTCCAAGGCTGGAGCCCACACACCAGCTTGTTCCAGGGCACCCCCAAATCTCACGCCCTTTGCTGTACCCCCATGTGCTCCACCCCCCAGCTCCCCCTGCAGTCCCATGCTGTAAGACACTAATATTTCAAGATCATCTTACTCCTTCATTGTTTTTTAAGCTTGGGTCAAAGTTTGCTGCCTACAATGCACGTTTTGTTCTTTCAAATCACCTGGGAATGTTCATTTTCACAGTTAGATGAATATGAACCTTGGAAATACATAAAATAAATAGAATGAAAACATTGCCGATCAGATCTGGCAGCTTTAGACAACCGACCTAAACCTTCTTGTGCCTTTTGGATTCCAGTTTCCAGTTTGAAGCAGGAATGGGAGACGCTCTGGTTCACTCAATACTCATGAGAACTGCTGGGAGGTAGGAGAGAGGGAGCCCAGAAAGAAAGGTTCTAGAAAGAGAGGACAGTTGAGAAGGGTCTTTCCCTGCCCTCTGGGCTTAGCAAGCAGAGGTAGCCTGATTTACAGTTTGGCGCTAACCTGCATTTATTCATGGGGCAAAGTAAAGAAGGAGGTTTTGGCTGCAGAGCTCAGGAGCCCTTGAAAGCAAGAGTGTAATTCTCGCCCATACTGCTCTCTTTCCCACTACCTAGAGCAGCCATCACTGGCTCTCTCTGGGCCCCTGCAGGAGCCTCTACCTCACCAGGCTCTGTCCACAATGCTCAGGTAACTTGTCTTTTTCATGTCTCTGAGTGTGTGACCAACTCAGCAATGTTGAGACTCCTTGACCTGGCACCAAGGTCTTCCAACTGGTGGCTTCCACTGACACCCCTTCTCTGCTCCAGCTTCTTACCCGAGCTTTAGTAAGTCAGCTACCTTCTCTGAGTCTCCATTCTCTTTTTAAAATGGAGAACAGGAATATTGTGTCATCAAAAGAATAGTGAATATAAGCATTTGATCATTAGATTGTCAAGTACTAAAAAAAAAAAATGCCAAGGTTGTTATTCTTATAACAACTAAATAGCATATGTTAAAGAGAGTTTCTTGGGGAGTTGTACAGTTAAATATTGCAAAAATTATGTAAGAGACAAGTATAGTCTCTGAACAGATTATGAAGTCAACCAACCAGGGAAGCCCACAGTGGTGATTCGAGGCACCCCACAAGCTTCCTGATGAGTACAGCACCTCGGGGTCGAGAACAGCGCCAGTAGGAACGGAATGAAGGAAGCTCAGGGCCCTCCAGTCCCATCCTGGTGATTCACAGATGGGAATCAGAGCCCCAAAGAAGCAGATTGATTTGTTCTAGGCTGTTCAGCTAGAGAAAGCGGAAGTGCAACTTATCATAAGAGCACTGGGCTGCAGGGCTTATGGTGAAAACACAGCTCATGCCTCACCCCACTGGGGCTTCAGAACCGCCTGGGGCAGGAAATCCGTCTCCAGAGTTGCTCAGGTTTTCATTTTGCAAGCCAGGCTCTGTAGACAGATCACAGGGGTCCTTAAACAAATAATTATGGTCCCCCACCAAACAATGGAGATTTAAATGTTCTAGGAACCCATTTATTGCTTTTATTTCCTTGCACATGTCGGGGTATTGTTAAAGATTTCCTTTGGAACAAAGGGTTATCTTGAAAATACCTTTGAAAACCATAGACTAGAAGAAACATAAAATGCAAAGGGAGCAAAGATAAGGTGCATAAGGGTAGATCGGTGTGTATGTGAGGTATTTTCAAGGCACCGGACAGGTCAATGTGTCACCGTTGTGGACTGACTTTCTGATTCCCCCAGGACCCGCCAGGAAGTCTCTATTACATCACCGTCCATTAGTGAAGTGTCCCTGGGGGAAGCCTCCCACCCAGAGCCGTCTTCATAGCCCTCTTCTCCGAGACAGGCAGCTCCTGCCCCAGGACGGTGTGAGCACGGGTCTTTCTCTGTTCCCGAGGGTGGGTGACCGGAGCCGTCCCACGCAGTAATGTGCCCGGGAGTCCTGGGATCATTTTACCTTCGTTTCTATTTTATCTTATTGAGTGCTTCATATCTTAGAAAGAGAACATAGAGAACCACAAATAGTTCCATTTAATTAAACTCCAGCATCTTTTATATAAGAAAGGCTTAAGATAGGGTTTTTTAAAAATACATTTGATATTATGACCTAAAGTGTACACAGAGAGAGAGAGAGAGACAGACAGACAGACAGACAGAAGATATGTGAAATGGAACCAACTATCTTACACAGAGTACTTTACTGCATGCAATGAACCGTTCTGCTCCTATTCTATTCTATTCTATTCTATTCTATTCTATTCTATTCTATTCTATTCTATTCTATTCTATTCTCCCATTTGGTACCATCGCATCCACCCTACTGCAACCCAACCCACCCCACCCCACCGCCCCCCACCCATCCCACCCCATTGTGTTCCATTCTATGCTTTTATATTTAAATATTTGGGACGTTGCCACTGACCAGACTTTAATGCTCACTAGCATATTTTGTAGTTGAAAACCCTGATGCAAGGTCAGCAATCTGGACGGCAGTGACTAATCCCAAAGCTGGGCTTGCACCTCATGTGGCAGTAATGTGAAGCGATGCCAACTGGTCCTTTTACTGAAGGGAATACGTAGAGATTATGGGGGAGCTGCTCACCCCACACTGGCTCCAAATCTCCCCATGGGATGGCCAGCGGTGCTGGTGAGGTATCAGCCCGTTGATTCGAAAAATATCAGCTCCCGCCTGGTTCCCAGGACAGTGACCGGACGAGCAGGGCCCCCCACCCTTGTCTGGTGAGGAAGTGGGTGCTGAGAGGAGGCGGTGTGGGGAGGTTGAACAGGCTTTGCTCATGGGTCTTGGCCCAAGGGCTGGACAAGGGGGAAGCATGGACATGCTCAGGAGGTGGACTGAGGCCGCTGAGTCAGACTGAGGGAAGGCTGCCCTCTCCTCGGTCCGGCACAGCCTTCCGGGACCAAGAGCTCAGGGAGTGAGCCATTGAGAAGGGGGAAAGCAGAGGCCAGGGAGAGACACTGGCACCCACGCTCTGTTGGTTTTAAATGCGCATTCCCTGGCCCTTCATGACAGCTGTCTCTCTGCAGATGGAGAGTTGTGTGAGTGACTAGAGAATGCATGAGGTCTGAGTGTCTTACATACAAGGGCTCGTTGACCTCATAATAACCCTGGAAAGCTCAATTTATTACTGCTCATTTCCACTTTGCAACCAAAGAAACCAAGACCTAGAAAATTTAAGGAAGCCGCCCCTGATCCTGGATGCAGATCTGACCTCATGTGTGTGGCTCAACAGCCCCGGTGCTAACCTGGGGCTATGCTGTCTTTTGTAGATTTTAGGCTGATCTCCCAAAAGGATCTGACAGCCTTTCCTCAGTATGCTCGGAGTAAGCCTCTTATCGCTTGATGTACGGACGGGAGGCCAATCGAGGGCCTGGGAGTCTCAGGGGTCTGTGACCACTGAGAGAGCAGGTGGTTTGGGATTGAGGGCAGCGTGGGCCCTGAAGTCAGGAGAAGCTTCTGCTCTTGCCCGAGGTCTTCACCCTCCCTAATCCCAAAGGAACTAAACTTTTGGCCCTTACCCCAACTGAAGAAGCAATCGCTGTCCCCCCGTTATGACCTAGAAGAGTATCGCCTGGGGGTCAGATGTAGGTTTACCAGTGAACACGGCGCCACTATTTGAGAATCTCCTCTTTGTTCTCAGAGTAAGGATGAGGGCACCCCTTTTTGTCTGTCATGTATAGCCCCCCACCCTTGACATACCATATCCTAAAACACAGAGCAAATATTCCTGGTCTGTTCCATTAGCCTTTAGACTCACAGCCACCGAATTCTGCACAGGTACTTCCTGAAGCTGATGGTTTTCTAGGCTGACTGATGTTGGATCACTTGTGCAGCCTGAGAAGAGCCAGAGGGGCACAGAGTGACCTGTGCCCCGACACCCAGCAGGTGACCTCGCCGTGCTGGCTGACGCATGACCAGAGGGGTCAGGGAAAGGGCCAGCAAGGACGAGACAGACTCCCCGCTGGTGACTGCTGTTCCTGGGAGCAAAGTGTGAGCAGGGATCGATAAAACATGAGTCCCGGAGGCCGAGGACAGGCGTAGACCGAGAAGCCAGCTCCATCCTGCTAGAGGCCTGGAGCCTTGGAGTGAAGCTCGGGGTTTCTGGGATGCTGGTTCTGAAGCACAGAATCGAGTGTTTCATGGAAATATTGGAGCCTAAAGAATTAAATGAACACACACGGCGCAGGAATGGCCAATATGGGGGTACAGCCTGCAACGTCCCCCTAGTCCCTCACACGAGTGTGCCTTGCCCTCTGCACCTCCACAGGATCTGGCAGTCCTTGCTGAGGGAGATGATGCTCTGGGCAGGGAGAACTTGATTAATAGGTTGAAGTAGGGCCAGGAGACCTCCCTGGTGGCTCAATAGGTTAAGCGCAGCGCTGTGGAGTTGTCGGCAGCTGCGGCGCGAGTTCAATGCCCGAGAGGGGAGATTCCCACATGGTGCAGCAGACCTCTCCTGCCTCACCCACTGCTCCCCTCGGCAGTGTATTTCGGTCAATCTGCCTGTTCTGCTCCCTGCTCTGTCTCTGGTGAACCCTCTCACCTCCCCATACCTCTGGCCTGCACCCCGGCTTGTATGCAAAAATAAATAAACCTTTTTTAAAAAAGTAGGGGCAGGGATGTGATCAGACTGCATTTTAGAAAGAGCAGAAAGTGGGCAGGGTGGGAGGCTGGGTAAGGAGGCTGATGGTATCGACATCGTGAGGTTAGATAAAATGAAGAAGCTCACAGAGGCCAAGCTCGAGAGGCTACGGCGGGGACGAGGCGGAGCAGGTGGAGAGAATGCCCGCGGTTCTAGGCAACAGGAAAAGCGTCGGGTGAGGAGTTGCTGGAGTTATGTGGAGAGTGAGGAGCTAGTGGGATGTTTATCTAGAGAAACCCAGCAGTGAGGTGGGTAGACATGGGATTGAAGTGCAGGGCTGCGGCCAGGCAGGAGGTTGTGACTTGGCATTCATTGGCACGCCCATGTCCTTAAAGTTTCAAAAGAAATCCTCTCATCGAGAGAGAAGACATCGAAAAGAAGTGGGCCACAAGAGGATTTACCAGGATTTACTGGGTGAGCAGAGAAACAAAAGTACTGGAGAAGGAGGAGAGAGAAAGGCCAGAGACACAAAGAGAATGGGCAGGGACAGGCCACAGAAGTCAAGGGGACAGTAGCTAAAAATAAAGACTGGAAAACCAGGCGATTATGGGAATTCATCCCTCAACCGCCTCTGCTGCCTGAGAGCCTTTGGCTCTCACTGGGGGACAGTTGGTGGCGAAGAAATGTCCACAGGTGAGCTGGAGAGGCAAGGGCTTGAGTGAAATGTGACACCACTTGGGGATTTTATTTTCACACTCATCAATTAACAGCATATTTTGTTTTAGTAACAATAACGGTTGTCTACTTTTTTCTACTTCATGAACAGCTCCAGATCCATTCGTGTGTTACATGAGATTAACATGTCATGTTGGAACAAAAGCAGATACACAGACCCACAGAATCGACTTGAGAGCCAGAAACAAATCACATGTCTGTGACAGGTCACCTTGGCCAAGAGCGAAGACCATACAAGGTGGAAGGAATCGCTCCAGGGACCTGGGCAATCAGAGGCAGAGAAATGAAACCTGTTCATTATTTAACACCCCCCACAAAAATGAACTCCAGGGCCTCCCTGGTGGCGCAGCGGGTTGAGCACAGCGCTGTGGAGCTGTTGGCAGCTGCAGCACGAGTTCGATACCCGGTTGGGGAGATTCCCACATGGCGCGGCAGACCTCTCCTGCCTCGCGGGCTGCTCCCCTCAGCAGTGTATTTTGGTCAATCTGCCTGTTCTGCTCCCCACTCTGTCTCTGGTGAACTCTCTCACCACCCCATACCTCTCACCTGCACCCCAGCTTGTATGCAAAAATAAATAAATCTTTTTTAAAAAATGAACTCCAAGTGCATTAAAGACTTAGCTATAAAACTCTAAACCCTAAATACAAAGAAGAAAACATGGGTGAGGCACCCTGGACATTGACTGCAGAGAGGTTTTTGAGACTCAACTCCAATGCCAAGAGGAACACAAGCAAAAATAAATGGACTCCATTAAACTGAAAAGCTTTTGGACAGCAAAGAAACCACCACAAAAGGAGAATCTACTGACTGGCAGAACATATTTGCTCATCAAACATCCAGGCAGGGGCTCATATCCAAAATAGACAAAACTCATACAACTTAACAACAACACGCCAAACCACCAAATCAAAATCTGGGCAGAGGAGTTGAACAGACACTTCTCCAAGGAAGATATACAGGGGATCATGACCTTGTTCAATACTTAAAATAACCCTGCAGGGCAAGTGCTGTTTTATCGTTCTCCCTCTCATATTCTCTCTCTCCCTGCCTCTCTCTCTCTCCCCTAGACCTCACAGGCTTGGAAAAGGCCAATACCCAACACCGCTCTCCTGTAAATAACAGAATTCTAAAGCGGGTTTTTCCCACACCGAACCTGGGCTACTATTCCCGGCATGTACAAATGACATGCAGCGCACTGTAAATTACCCAGTTACAAATTCCTTTATCACTGGAAACTCTTGGATTGATCTCTCGGGCCTGAGCAAGGCACTTAGGCATTCAGCTCCCAGCACGGAACGCCCACACTGAGAGCTGCATTTCAGCTTTTGATTCTCTAATTGTTACTACCTTTGGAGCTCCACCACTCATGGCTCCACAGCCTCATGCCAAGGTATCGAAAGGAACATCCTGCCATTTGCACAAACCCAGCGGAGAAGCAGAGCCTGGGCGCGCTGTGATGACGTGGTGAAGCAGAGCCTGGGCGCGCTGTGATGACGTAGGAGCCCCGGAGGCGGGGCCGGGTCGCAATGTGTTCTGACGTCCAAATGCAGTCGTCTGGCCCCGCTGTGGAAGGAAACACAGCCAGGTGAAGCAGCCTAAGGTGAGAGCCGTGATGTTTTGAAGCTGTGATTTTCTTCAAAACAGAGCCGTGGATTAGAGCCTCTTCCCTCGGTGTGAAGAGCGTCAGAACCTCGAGGCTGAGCTAGTCCCTGCGGGGCGCTCCCTGGCTTTCTCCCAGATTCCCTTTGAGGTTGGTAAGAAACAAAGAGCAGAACTTTTGACTTCATTTTTTTTTTTTTTTTTTTTAGAAATAAGGAAAAGATTCTATCCTTTTACGATGCTTGTCAGCTTGAAAGAGCTATGAATCACAGCAAAATGGCATTTTATATTTAGCAGTGCGTTTCCTGTTCAGATCAAGGTGACAAATCTCGTGTAAAATAGCTCCCCATGACTCACATCAGCTTTTTAAGATTTTGGTAACAAAATTTGATCAATTGTTATCATCCAGCTCCAAGGGTACACACAATTTATCTCGGGTATTAATAAGACATACAGTGTGCATCTGGGTTGGAATGATTGTTACTTCATTCCCTCTGCAAACCTCTCAGGAAGAGAGAAGACAAGTTCCAGACAGGAGTTGGGTGGTGCACTGGAGATCCATAGCAAGAGCCAGGCTTCAAGACGGTGCCACATCCAGAAACCTTAGGACAGATCGAGGCTTACGACAAAGGTGTAACACGTGAAGAGTTTATTAACATCAACATTTATATAATGAGAAGTGCAAAGGGCTGAAGAATTGCTAATCACTGAGAAGGTTCCAGATCACCCCACTCTTGTTTCGTGTGATGAGACTTCGGAGTTCATCCAGTAGCTGCCCTGCTCACAAACATCCTTACAACTCTTTTTCATTCACCCCTGCTTTTAGTTAATTCACTCATTTTTTTTTCAACCAAATTTTATTCTCACAACATATGAGGCACTGGAGTTTGAAGTTGGATGAAGTCTGTCCTGGCTGAGGTGTTCAAAGACCCCTGGAGAAGTCTATGATAATGACCATGACAGCTTGATTCCGTGGAGACCGAGAGGCACATGCGGCCGCAAGGAGGAAGCTGGACAATTTCATGAGCATGTGGGTCCAGCCAGATTGCACCGAGTGAGCTACTAGAAGACAAGGAATGAAGCACCGAGCTAGGAGTTAGAGAGGCCTGGGCTGGCGTCTCAGCCATCCACTTTGGACATGAGGTTTGCCTTTCTGTGCCTCAGTTTCCTCAACTGTAAAATGGGGTGGGAGAGCACAGCATCATCCCTTGGTGGCACTGGGGGGGGGCGGGTCATCTGGCCATGCATGAGCACTGTAAACCACTTACTTGTGTTTGAGAGGGTCACGTTCAAGGGCAGCTCCCTAGTGAGTAAAGGAATGTCCAGCTGGCAGCCACAATCTCCTGCCAGACACGAGCTGGAGGGAAGGATGGATAGATCAGACTATTGTGCGTGGAACCTGTAGGGTAAGTGAAAGAGTCAGCAGGTTTTTCCGCCTTACTGCCATTACCACAAGTGATAGACCCTTGTAGGCCTACATGCATGCCTGATGGTGGGCGCCTGGAGTAGGGTATGGATCTGCGTGAGTGGGCGCACCTGAGCCAGAGACTGGGCTTACAGCAGCGGCAGCAGAAGAAACAGCAGCATCAGGAGCAGCAGCGGCAGGAGAGAACAGCGTGGAGCAGAGGACCGTTTGGGGTGCAGCAGAGACCACAAGACACTGCCAGAGAGCCCAGAAAGAGTGAAGATTCTCCAGGGGCTGGGAGGCCTGCCAGCCTCCCCCTCCCATTCCTGGTTGCCTCTGTACAAAAGATAAGTAAAAGGCTAAAATGCCACCGAGGGCTCCAGAACTCCTCCTTCCCTTTAGACCCATCTGTGCAGCTCCATATAGAACCTGCCCTATGCTCATCCTGTCACTACAAACCCCAAATAGGGTGGGAAGCCCCCCTTCGTCTCCCTCTCCTTCCTCCCACCGTTGTCCACCCGAAGGAGTTTCTGGTTCAGTAGTGTCCTTGCAGACTGTGCGTCCTCAGGTGAAGGAAACTAAGACTCAGTGTCTGGTCTCTGAAATAGCCCATTGACGACCGTATGACATGACATATGTGCTGTCTGAATAAAGGATTTGGCACAGAACACACACTCAACAAACGGTCATCACAGTTAGCACTTTACTGAGGAGAATATTCTCGATATCTCAGGACACACAGTACTTCGATTCTTCAAGAATTAGAGGACTGTCATTCATTCAGCTCATAGCTAACTGACATATACCTATTAACAGATATGCTGGGATATGCACCCCATGACACATCAGTGCCCCCCAGCACACATATCTGTTAATCAACGAATAACAGTAAACTGAACTGAATGAACTGTCCACTGAATCTTGATGAATCTAGATGCTGCGTGTTATATCAGGACCAACGAACCTGGAATGTTCTCTTCAGTGAGATGCTCACAGCGGCAATCACTCACCAAGTGTGTTCTGTGTCTGGCACCACACATGGTGCTGTCTCAACCCCATTTTGCAGAGGGTGAAACTGAGGCTATGCATGTGTAAGAGCCTGGTCCCCAGATCACTCAGCTGGGCTCCAGGTTGATCTTACTGCTTAGTACACACTGTCCTGGGCAACCGCACCTCCTTGGCATGACTGAGAAGAGGGACAAGAATGTCAGCCTTGGTGCTTTGGACAAGAGAGGAGAAATGGAGGCAGGATAAGGAACTAAACTGAATGACGCTGAATGACACAGACACTGTCTAATCCATCCGATCAGGTCGATCACAGGCTGACCTCCCAGAATGCCAGTGCCCTGCTCAGCTCTCCCTACAGAGAGGAACCCAAGGACCCAAGCCGGGTCTCTGCAGCAAACCCCCATCAACAGGCCAAGCCAGGGCCTCCCTGGTGGCACAAGGGGTTAAGTCTCAGCACTATGGAGCCATCTGCAGCCACTGCAGCACTAGTTTGATCCCCAACCAGGGAGCTTCCCATGGCGCAGCAGACCTCTCCTGTCTCCCCGCTGCTCCCCTCAGCAGTGTATTTCTGTCAATCTGCCTGTTCTGCTCCCCACACTCTCTGGTGAGCCCTCTCACTCCCCACACCTCTAGCCTACACCCAAGCTCTTGTATAAATAAATAAACAAACAAACAAACAGGCCAAGTCAGCAGCTGATGCGCAGCGGAAGTAACAGTAGCAGTAACAGAGTAACAGTAGCAGCAGCTACTCCATCAGTAACCCCTTCCCAGGGCTGCCTGGGCGCAGACACAGCTCTGTGTGGTTTCCATGAGCAAGCTCACAGCTTCCGGGAAATTCCCAGAGATGGGCAGTGTTTCATCTCTGTGTTTTCCCTGCACCAGCTCGGGGAAGTGAATGGAGATCAGAGAAGTGAAGCGGCTTCTCTGAAGTCACACAGCCACAGTGGCCATGTCGGCGAGCCCTCTCCACACTGTCCTCTCCACTCCGCCTCATTCTTGATTTTCAAGTGGAGTGTCCTGTGCTGGGAAGGGGGGACGGGGCAGGGAAATCCTGTGTGAGCCCCACTGCATCCTCGCCAGACAAGGCTTGGCCTTTCCGTGCCTCCCCAGTTTTCTAAGTGGAAAAATCCAAGCTCAGCAACTGCGCTGTGGTAAGAGTTCTCGCGGAATTTAGCATGTCACGGCCTGGGACAGAGCGGGGCTGGTGCGCTTGCAGCCGTGTCTAGAGGTGTCAGCGAAATCCAGCCCGAGTCCCAGCTAATGCGCCAGCACTGCTGCAGGCCTGCCAGACACGGCGCCGGGCTGCCCGCAGGTGGGAGCTCACACCCCGCTGCTGGAATTAGTTAGAACATCACTCCCACCCTCCAATACCCACCCTCTGCCCCAGCGAGCCTCACAACCCAGGGCAAGCCCCGACCTTCTTCTTCATCTTCCTGGAAAGCTCTCCGGTCGGTCCCTCTCCCAAGGAGCACCCCAACTTCCCACCTCCCTCTCACTCAAGATGGGTCTGGAGCCACCCCTTTGGGTCCCTGCGCCCTGGCCACTGTCTGGTCTCAGCTCTCACCCCACACCCCACCTGGCATCCCTCCCCTGTGGTTCTGTCTTCATCTATTCTTACTTGACTTAACAATAATTTTTAACTAATCTGGCAAATGCTGGCCTTAAATTATGAAAAAACATTGATGAAGATAATGAAGGCCAGCATTCGTGAACCCTAACGCTGTTAGAATCCTAGTGGAAAACACGTGTTTTTATTACTGCTAAGAGTTTCCAGCTCTTCAGGATACGTCACCTTCAAATACATTGACCTTCAAAACTCAGAAGACTCCAGCAAAGGAAGTGGGTCTGCGATGCACTCATTTATGTGCTCCTTCATTTACCAGAATCTAATTAACCCACCAAACTGTGGAGGACTCTGATGCCTGGGGAGGGAGGTGGTTTTTTCTCATTCAGTCACCTGAGATAAACAATGGAAGCCCTTGGTTTTGGCTGCAAAAAGGACACCACCCCAGGGCAAAGCAAACCTTAAAGGGATTGGCAGTAAAATCACAATGAAATGAGCGAGTGGAAAGTCACCCCCCAGCCTGCGCTCACATTTCCTCTGACTTCCTGCCCAGAAATCTGCTTAGTTTACAAGTCACTTTAAGTCGGTAACCCACTGATGTTACAGCATCAGTTAACTGTGAGATTTGGGGCAATTTCAATTTCTTCAGACCAATGCATATTTTCCATATTTCCGGCACTAAGCATGTAGGTTTTCAAAAATACAGCCAGGAAAGAAAACACTTGTAATAAAGAAGCAATTTCTATCCACAATTCTCAGCCTGGAGGCACCTCTGAGGCAGGGCGGGGTGGCATCTGCTGACTTCATCGGGGCTGGTTGCAGGGAACTGACGTCATTGTTGACTTTGGAGCCTGTTCTAGGCTGCAGAAAGGAAACACAGAGTCTCCACCAAGTAATTCCCCGGAATTAAAGATGACCACAAGCAACACGTAGTTTCCTTTGGAGCTAAAATCTGGAGAGAACTCGTACATCTTATAATCAAACAGGATCAGAGGTCAGGAAGGCAGGACTCACTCGTGTGTGCATCTGAGGAGAAACTGCGCTGCTGCTTGTCCTGACACAAGAGAAGCTAAGAGCACTCTCATTTGCTTCTAGGACAGAGGTCCTGAGACCCTGGTCAGTATCTGTTTTCTTTTCTTTTTTTTAATTTAATTTATATCCTGTACATTATTGTGTATCCCCATAGGTTTCCCACCACCAAATGCCCAAGAATTGATGACCGGATCAAAAAGATGTGGTACATGTATACAATGGAGTACTATTCAGCAATCAAAAATGATAAACTAACGCAATTGTCAGTATCTGTTTTGCAAAGCTCAAGCCCATCCCACAAAGAAGGGTTGAAGTAGGCTCACTGCCCCCTCTTTCTGCATAGCTCCCCTCCTTTTCCACAAACTTTTAGCAGATAGCCTTTGCAGGCTATGCAGAGCCTGACCAGCATGAACTGGCTGAAGCAGGTTCTGACAGATCCTGGAGCAGCTCTGTCCCAGAGTACACGCACACACCCCACAAGGAGCTGCTGGAGTGGCCTGATGACGTCGCCCCCTCCAGATGCCCTCATAGCACAAGCCGAGCCCACTAGACACAGAGGCAAACCACCGGGAGAAAAAGGACAGCTTCACATCAGGAACAGGGTGCCTCCCCCTCCCTGACATCCCCCACTATCCTCCCATCTCCCATTCAGCCTTTGAAACCCCAGACCTTTTTTTAATATGTATATTTTATTATTATTTATATCTTTTACATTATTATGTATTCCCTGTGGGTTACCCACCACCGAGTCACAGGGAATCATCACCATCGTCCTTTGTGCTCTTTTCTCCCGTTTTGAGCCCTGATCCTCCCCCTCCCTTGCTGAATCTCTCTCTCTTATTTGGTTCCCCCATATTCCTGCTGTAAGTGAAACCATTCGATAGTTTTCTTTTTCCTTCTGGTTTATTTCACTTAGCATAATCCCTTCTAGCTCCATCCATGTTGCTGCGAATTGCATGAGTTTATCTTTTTTGGTGACTGAGTAGTATTCGTGGAAATGCACCACGTTTTCTTGATCCAGTCATCTCCTTTTGGGGATCTGGGTTTTGACACCCCAGACCTCTTAAAGGGCGGATATGAGCCTAGTCTCTCACCTCCATTTTGCGCCTCTGAGCAGCAAAATCAGTGTTTGTTCCCTGCCCTCAAAGCCATCTAACTGTTGGCTGTGGGCAGCAGGCCCGGTCCGACAGTGGTAACCCCAATCCTGTCCTAAGTCTTCCGGTCTGAGTTTAGGGAGAGGGGAACACTGCCCCAAGACTGTGGCTCTGGGGTACCCAGTACTTTATGGGGAAGGATGAGGCAGACTGCTCAGCAGCTAGGGGTGGGGTCCCCTTCGCTGCAGCTTTGCAGAGGCCTGATGACGTCCAGGCCACCAGCAAGAGGGGGTGGCTTCCTGCACCTGCCTTGCCAGGTTTCAGCCACAGCGCCAAGCGTCAGAAAGCCAAACCCCAACTGGGAAGGCAAAGGAGAGGCCCAGGCTCATGAGTTTGGGGTGATTCCGCTCTCACCAAGCTCCCAGAAATGGCTGGAAATCAGGGCCATGGGGGTGGCTAATGTCTTTATTGGGGCGGGCCAGGGCCTTCTCTTTTCACTCTCCACTGGGAGAAACCTTGGGTTTCAGTCAGGTTAAAAAATGTGAGCGCAATCCACCAGTTGATATAGAGCAGGAATATCGAGCACTGTTCGTTGCGATTATTTATGTTTCTCACTGAGCACCTATTTCTTCAGGAAAATCCATCTTGCTGCCCAGTTCTGCTATGTCTCCAGTTCCTTCCTTTCTTGGCTGAAGGGAGAGAGGGCCTTCTCCCTCCACCTCTCCCTCCCTCTCACCCTTTCTCTTCTTCCTTCTTCCTTCCCTCCTTCCCCCTTAATTTACTCTTGGCTGAGCTCTGTTAAAAGAGTTCTGTTGAACCAGAGAATTAGACCTTGGCAGCTGCAAGTCCTAAGACACAGGTGCGACTGGTCAGACGGGGTGTGAGTTTGTGGGGGTTCTCTGTGTACCCAGGAAGCAGGCTGTCCCTTTTATGCATAGTAACAAATCAGCCCGTTGAAACATTAAAGTGTGTTTCTTACATTTCAGACCTGGGACCTTCAGAGGCCAGCATTTAGAAGAGATTCTTGGTAGAAAATACCAGAATGCTAAGAGGCTTTCCTTGCTCTCAACCTTCAGAACCATTCTGTAGTTAGGAGACAACTTTCCATCCCAGCCAGTCCTTCAGGAGGGGGGAAATAGATGTTTCCAGGCATTTTCTGCCTCTGGACAGTTGTCCAAGGTCACTGAGAACTGGCTTTAGGAGACTCATGAATTTGCAAAGACCTAGTTCCTCCCCCAGCGCAATTAGTGAAGTTGGGAAATAAAATCTGCCCATGATGGCCAGAGGAGCTGGAAACCCGGGGACGCCCAGCCGCCTGCACGCCTCCAGAAGTACCCCTCCCTGTGCTCCCCCTCTCGCAGGCTGGGCAGGTTAGCTCTGCCTCCTACTCCACCAGCCACCCAAGTAGAACCCACAGAACTGTGGCTACAGAACTGGGCAGAGATTCGAGACCCATTAATAGGGAACAAGAGCTTCAAGGGTGTGTCCAGGCTGGTTACTCTGACTCAAGTAGCTCTGGTCTCTCATTATACCCACCGATGTTTCCAGAAACTCAAGCAACCAACAGCTGATTGAGATTTGAGGGGAGCCAGATGCAGAGGTCTGGTCCTCCCAAATGCAGGTCTGTGGTTGCCCAGCCCCCCAGGCCTCGAGGCCACAGGGAGTGGACTGCAAAGTGGCTGTAGACCGGGGAGGGGAATCCACGGCCGTGCCCCACTGGGAAGGGGTGGCGGAGAACAGTGGGTGAAAGAAGCCTTTCAAAGAGCAGATCTGGGCAGGCCAGGCACCAGGAGATGCCTGAGTGGGCACAGCTGTTTCTTGCGTCCTGTCCCACAGCCTGACCGCAAACGGAGACCATCTCTCTCTTCCTTATTACCAAAGTGGAGAAAACCGACTTCCTGTCCCACCCCCTCTTCCTTCATACACTGGGTGGTTGGGAGAGGTTACCATGATTATTAACTCCATACATGGACAGACCATGAACCACAGACCTGAATAGAACTAGGAAAGATTAAGTCAGACAATGGGGATTTGGAAGTGGGTACAGTAACTCGAAGTATTTTGGGGGAAGAAGTGGGTCTACCTTCATTTGCATATGTCTAGTTCTAGTTTCTGGGCCCTGTGGAGAGAAGGATCTTAGTAGGGCTTAAGGTTTGAAGGACAGGAAGGGGTGGCAAGGGGCAGGGCTGAAGGAACAGAGCACTTCTGCCTTCCTTGGGCACGGGCCCCCTGCTCCTCTGGGTGTTTTCAGTGGGTTGTCACTAAGAGACCCCCCCCAGGTATTTCCTTGTCTGTTCCTGTGGGACTGAGGACCCTGAAACTTAATGCCTTAAAACAGCCAATGGATATATAGGGGTGTGTGAGTGTGTGATTGTGAGTGTGTATTCTCCGGCACAACCTTGAACTCCCCATGAGTCCATACTACTTTGATATTTGGGTCACCTTAAATTTGGTCTCTGTGACTTACAAGTCAGACAACATTCAGCAGTAGACTGAACCCTATCTATAGGGTTGTAGGCCACATATGCCATTTTTTTAAAAGATTTATTTATTTATGCACACAAGCTGGGTGTAGGCCAGAGGTGTGGGGTGGTAAGAGGGTTCACCACAGAGTGGGGACCAGAACATGTGAATCGACTGAAACACACTGCTGAGGGGAGCAGCGGATAAGGCAGGAGACGTCTGCTGCACCATGTGGGGAGCACCCTGGCTGGGGATCGAACTTGTGCTGCAGTGGCTACAGATAGCTTCATAGTGCTGTGCTTAACCCATTGCGCCACCAGGGAGGCCTGCACATGCCATTTTTACATAATTCTCTCAAGAACATGTCCCCCTGGTTGCGAAACTCAGAAACCTAGGAGTCATTACCACTTCTTTCCTTTCTTTCAAACCTTAAGATGAGCCCCTCCGACTGAAAGGTGATAAAACCTAACCTGCCCCCACAAAGGGGCAGCCCTTCCTGCCCATTGTATCTGTGCAAGCGCCCTTTACTTTCCTGTCTCCTGGAGAAACTCGCACATACTGCAGAAGGGAAGCTCTGGGGAAACCTTTCCCAGAGTGAACCCAAGGACCCCGCTCTCAAACCCATCAACCCCCAAAACGACATCACAAATGAGGACAATTGCCACCTGAAGGGAAGGAGAAGGTACTGCTGTTTCTTCACCTTCCATAGGCTCTGTCACGTAAGTAATTGCTCTGTCTTCCCAGCCTTGTGGCTAGAAAGCTGTACTCAGGCCACCATCATCATGCATCCACTGACGCACAGCTGAACGTGGCGAGCCCGGCTTACATTCAGCTCCATCCGACGCTAAAGGCCATGCTCTTTCAGCTAAGATCACCCAAGGCAAGGTGGTAGGGAAACTAATATTAATTACAATAGTGAAATAGAATTGTAATGATTTAAAAGTACAGAAAAATGTCAAGCTTTCTCCTGCCCTTATTCTCTAGTAGGCACCTGACATTTTCCCTTCAAAGTAGAATGAAATGTTATAGCTCTGGCTAATCCTATTTTTTTGCATATGATTCAAAATGTTTTTGCTTTGTTCTTTTGGCTGCCCTACTCTTTTCTTTGCAATACCATAGTGATTTCCAGAACCCCTCTCAGCAGAATGAATTCCCCTGGTGTGTTAATGGACTTGACTTGGAATTTAGTAGGTAACTGAAAGCTGAACTCATCCATTGGGTTGAAAATCCCGGGACGCCAATGGTAAGACAAGTCTGAACAGTTAGAAGTAGGACCTCTGATCCTGCCCCATGTAAATGGGGTGCCATGATGGGGGGGCATCAGGCATTGGGGTCACTCTAAGACACTTGGCAATAGTTCATTTTATAAGCCTTTATAAAATGGATTCCTCTCAACGGAACCAGTCTGGAATGTTACCTAAGTTCAGTGCACACCCGTCTAGCCTCACCTGAACAAAACTAGAACATTCCTGGACTCCCTCGAGCTCCTCTTAAACCATGTCCAGCTGCATCCTCCCTTCTCCCCAGGGGTCAGCACAGTCCTTCCTTCTACTGCCACAGATGAGTTATGTTGTTCTATCCTTAAACCTTGCTGTATAAATTATTATCCTTAAAATTACAGCATAAAAGGAACTGTATGTGTCTCCTTAAGGTTCCCAGTGTCTTCCCTAAATACATCGCTGTAGTTTGAGGATCCGTCTATGTGGCTGCACATAGCAGGGTCCACTCATTCCCTTGGGTGGGGGGGTCTTGCTACCCCTCGTATGGGTGTATCATGATTGAACCCTGGAAGCAGCAGCAGATTTTCCTGTGTGAGAGCCGGTCCAGCCATCGCGAGTTTGAGTTCAGTTTGTATAGACGGGCACAGTGACATCAGGGATGTGATTATTCTGATGGGGGAGGCTTCTGGAGTTCGCCTCCAGGCTTCAATCTTTCATTTTCCTCAGTTTTCTTGACCTAAAGTCATCGGGGCTCTAACTCTGTGCAGAGCAAGGCAAATGCTGGGTTTCACCCCTTCCCTGACTTCTAAAGAATGCGCCATGGAGAATCAAAGGCTGGTTACCCTGCTCAATATTTTTATAGTTAGTGGAGGTTGAAAGGCTGCTTTACCTGCAGGAAGCAGATTTTTGCACAGGCTCTTCGCAGAAGGGGGTGGAGCCTGTTCTGACTTCAGGTGTGTGCTGGGACCTTGCTCTCCTGCCTGCTGGGCCAGGGAGGGGCTTTCCCTGGATGTGACAGTGTGTTTCCAACCTCCTTAGAATGTTCACTCTCTCTAATGTCAGCCGTTCCGCCCAGACGGGGCAGCAGTGGGTTGCATTCGCATTTCCCCGAAGACTAACACACCGAGTACATTTTCCTGCGTATTGACCTTGCCTGCTTCGTGTTCTTGTTCTTTTTAAAATTTTCCAGTCATCCTGTCAGACTTTTATTGACTTATAGAAGTGTGTGTGTGTGTGTGTGTGTGTGTGTGTGTGAGAGAGAGAGAGAGAGAGAGAGAGAGAGTTTCTGGGTACAAGTTCTTGGTGGATTTACTGAAAAATATCTTTTCTTCCCTCTGTGGCTTCCCTTTTCTTCATTTAATGGTGTCTTTTGATGCCAAAAAGTTCCTGATTTTAATGTAGCCCAGTTCCTATTAAACTTTTTCTGTATGGGTAGGGAACTTTGTGTTCTGTTTCAGAAAAATGACTCCCAAGGTCATGCATATTTTACATTCTCTTCTAGAAGTTTTATATTTTCTAATGAAATTGATTTTCATTTTAGAACAGTGTCAGATTTCCAGAATGGTTGAATAGATAGTGCAGAGAGTTCCTACATAGCTTCCATCCAGTTTTACCTATTGTTAACATCTTATATCAATTTGGTACATTAGCCACAATTAATGAACTGATAGCAATGCATTATTCTTAACTAAGTTGCAGAGCTTTTGAATCTCATTAGGTTTTCTCATGTTTCTGTTCCAGGGTCCCATCCAGGATGGCCCATCCACTCAGTCTTCGTGTCTCCCTACGTCCTTCTGACCTGTTAGAGTTTCTCAGACTTCCCCTATTCTTGATGCCCTCGATAATTTTTTTTTAAGATTTATTTATTTATGCATACAAGCTGGGGTGCAGGCCAGAGGTGTGAGGCGGTGAGAGGGTTCACCAGAGACAGAGTGGGGAGCAGAAGAGGCAGATCTACTAAAATATACTGCTGAGGGGAGCAGCGGGCGAGGCAGGAGAGCTCTGCTGTGCCATGTGGGAATCTCCCCGGCGGGCATGGAACTCATGCTGCAGCCGCTGACAGCTCCACAGCGCTGCGCTAGCCCACTGCACCACCAGGGAGGCCCACAACCTCGATAATTTCGAAGAGCACTGGTCAGGTGTTTTATAAAATGTCCCCCAATTTGGATTGGTCTGATTGATGACCAGGGTTATCGGTTTTGGGGAGACATCCACAGAAGTGAGATGTCATTCCCAAAACAATATCAAGGATTCGTGCTTTCCCCACGGCTTCATTGATGATGCCCATACAATGAGGACCGGGCTGAAGTCGCTTTGCCAGTAGAATTTCCTTTTCTCTTTTCACACAGTATCCTTGAAAATAAATCACTATTCCCAGCCCACATTTAAGGTATGGGAAGTTACTTCCTTGAGGGCAGAGTAGTTACAGAGCTTATTTAGAATTCTGTGTGGGATTTATGTCTTCTCTCCCATTTATCTTCTTAGCCATTTACTTATACTGCTATAGATTCATGGACCTTCAACATGGGATCGAGCTCATCTGTTCATTTAGTGCCAGGTTGGATCAGCCGCTCGTCCCCAATGACCCACCCCCCTTTATTTCAGTCCTTCCTTGCTTTTTAGCCCTTCCAGCACATTGTGTATCTTCCGGTCAGTTGCCTAGTTCTAGACACAGCCATTTCTCCGGGAACTCTGATTCCTTTTACTGGAAAGCAACATTACTGGCCAAAGATGGGATTCTAAGCATAACTGTTACCACCGGGGTATCACTGCTTCTGGGTCATGTCAGGGGACACAGCTGGGAAATGCATGCATGTAGACCAAGTACACGTGTGCACACGCATCTCTGGTTATGCCTGTGTCTATTCATGAGCATCCATGGTGAACTCAGACGTTCTTACCGATGCCCAACACCACAGGGCTTGTTCTAGATTCCCTGCTTATCTGCAACCTCCCATTTCAAAAGTGAGAAGCCTGGTATGTGCCATCCGTCATCCTGTCACTTATTTGGTTAACCCCAGTATACACTGAGAGCACGTTTGGGTTTCTGAATTGTTCAACGCCTGCCCCACAAAAGAAATAAGTATCAGCTAGAATGCAGCTCACACATGGTTCCTTTGTAGCCAGTCCAACAGTTTCTATTCCTTTCTAAAGTTCCCTAAATCAGAGACTCTTTCCCCCACCCTCTTCAGGGATATGTTTGCAATAGAGTTAGGTTCTTTGCTTACAGTCTGCCTTCCATCCTGAGGTCTCTTACATTGTTTTAAAAGAGATTTAATTACTTATGCATACAAGAGCTGGGGTGTAGGCAGAGGTGTGAGGGGGTGAGAGGATTCACCAGAGACAGAGTGGGGAACAGAACAGGTGGATCTGCTGAAATACACTGCTGAGGGGAGCAGCGGGGAGACAGGAGAGGTCTGTTGCACCATGTGGGAAGCTCCGTGGCCAGGGATCGAACTCGTGCTGCAGATAGCTTCATAGTGCTGAGACTTAACCCGTTGCACCACCAGGGAGGCCCCTTGAGGTCTCTTACTCTAAGGTTACTCTTTGTATATAAAGTTGTATTAATAGTGCCACATGACCACCATACAATATAGTTCGATAGCCCTAAAAGATCTCCTTCCCTGCACGTCAGCCTCCTTACCCTGAAGTCCACGTCGTCCATCTCTATAGTGGCCTTTTCCAAACGTTACCTGTAGTTTGCCCAAACTGGCTTCTTTCACCAGCAGTGTGCACTTAAGCTCTATCCACATTGTGGGCGGGGCCATCTCCAGCACCCACTCACCACACCTGCCAAAGGACCTCTCGAATGTTTCCCATTTTTTGTTGATTCTGAATAAAACTACTCTAGAGAGTAGCTTATGTACAGGTTATTACCTACAGCTCGTTATGTGGACACCACTTTGCAAACCAATAGGGTAACTACCGAGGAGCATGAGGGCTAACTAGCACAGTAAGAGTAAGTTTAGTTTTGTAAGAAATTACCCAAGTCTCAGTACCATTTTGCATTCCCACCAGCAATGAATGAGAGTTCCTGTTGCTCTCATGCTCAGTGCCTCTGATTTTTTTGTCGCTTATTTGTTTTTCTCTTCTATTTACCCATTCTGGTAGGTGTGCAGCGATATTTCACTGTTTTTTTTTTAAAGATTTTATTTATGCATAAAAGCTGGGGCACAGGCCAGAGGCGTGGGCGGCAAGAGGGTTCACCAGAGACAGAGTAGGGAGCAGAACAGGCAGATGGACGGAAATACACTGCTGAGGGGAGCAGCGGGCGAGGCAGGAGAGGTCTGCCACGCCATGTGGGAATATCCCCGGCCGGGTGTCGAACTCGCGTCGCCGCAGCCGACAGCTCCACAGCGCAGCGCTTAACCGCTGCGCCACCAGGGAGGCCAGATATTTCACTGTTGTTGTAATTCACATTTCTATACTGATAAATGATGTGGAAGTCCTTTTCATATGCTGATTTGCCATCTTTCTGTCATCACTAGTGAGATATTGGTTCAGGTCTTTTGCCCCTTTTGAACTTGGTTAATTTCCTTATTGTTGAATTTTAACACAATTGCATTTTCTGCATATAATGACTATATCAGACAAGTAATTTTCAATATTTTCTCCCAATATGTTCCTTCTCTTTTCATTCTCTTTACAGTGTGTTTCACAGAGTAAAAGTTTTTAATTTTAATAAAATCTAAATTATCATTTTTTTCTTCAATTTTATAACAATTTTAGGCATTACGTCTAAAACCTCATCACTGATCCCAAGGTCACGCAGATTCTGGCTTCTTCTAGAAATTTCATAATTTTAAATTTAGGCCCATGATTCATTTTGAGTTAATTAGAAGCTTTCTTTTTTTTAAGCTTCCACATTTACATCGTAAAACCTCATGAAATTGATTTTTATTTAGAGGACAAAATAGGGGTCAAAATTCATTTTTTCCCACATGAATTTCAGTTGACACAGCACTATTTATTGTAAAGGTTGTCCATTACTCATTCCTCTGCAGTCACCTGTGTCATAAATGAAGTGTCCTTATTTGACTGGGTCTATTTCTGGACTTGATTCTGGTCTGCTGATGTATTTGTCTGCCCTTGCACAAATGCCACATGCCTTAATTAATGTGGCTTTATAAAAAAATTTACATTGGGTAGTATAAATCCTCTATTTTGTTCTTCTTTCCAATTGTCTTGGCAATGTTTTCATTCTTTGCATTTCCATGTAAATGTGAGACTCAGTTTGACATTTCACAAAGGAATTTGGAAATCTAATTAGAATAGCATCAAATCTGTAGATCAACTAATGTTGATCTACAATGTAATGTAATGTAATTTGGCTAAACAATGTTATTTCTTTCAAACCCTGAACGTGAAATAGCCCCCATTTATCTGAGTCATCTTTAGTTTTTCTCAATAATGTTTTGTAGTTCTGTGTGCACAGGTCTTACCTGTCTTTAGATTTATTTCTATGCATTTATTTCTGTGCATCTCTATGCATTATATATATACATGTATGTATAAATGTATATGTCTACTTAATTTTTGATTGCACATGGCATATAACACTGGTCAATGTTGAGATCGTTACTGACTTAAAAAGGGCCTAATCTGTAGTATCTTGGTGTGCTGAACATTAATATAACCCCGAAAATTTTTTATCAGTTCTCGTTTTGAAGATATTTCATATAATTCATTTTCTATGTTTCACCATGTAAATTGATCCAGTAGGACTGCAACAACATCCAAATCAGCCTAGAATGATGTCATATTGCATTGCATTGCATAATAACATCATGCACACATCACCCAGAGTCGATTGCATCATTTTCTGATGCAATGCAATACTACTGCCAGGCGGCTACTAAAGTAAGCTGATGTCAGCAGTGCACTAGATAAAGCCCTGTCGGAAAGGTTGAGCATTGAAAATATTTCAAACTTTGTGTGAGACAGTTGAAGCCACTGTTCCATAGAACTGTTATTATTTTATCCATTTAGGCACAATACAGAACAGGAATGCTTTGAAAGTGTGTTAATAGTGTGGACAATCTCTCTTTATTTGTAGGGAAGTGACATTTGCCAACCAGAAGAAAAGTATCACTTCTCAAGTGAAGAAGGTTTATCATCTTGACTTTGGATGCAAGGTTGGTGACCAAGAGAAGCTTTGGGCCCTGCATATATGCTGCGCTCCATGTACAACACAGCTTTCACAGTGGTTAAATGGCAAAAGACCATCCGTGTCATTTGCAGTCCCCATGGTGTGGAGAGAGCCAAGCAACCATATAAAAGACCATAACTTCTGCTTGGTTCCTCCTCTCTCTGGGGGAATAATGAAGTAAAAGAAGTGAAGAATAGTCTACCCAACATTCCATCTGCACTGAGATCAGTTCCACATGGTGAGGGACTTCCTATTCCAGAACCTCCAGCAGAATATTCTCTTGATTCATCTGATGAGGACAAGGGTGAGCCGACCTGTTCTTCTCCTGTTCCATCAGCATGCAGTGATCCAGATTTTCACTGTAGTGCATCATCAACCCCACACAGACTAACACAGGAAGAACTCAATGACCTGGTTTGTGATTTGGACTTATCCAAGAACAAGGCAGAATTGCTAGGATCAAGACTCCAACAATGGAATCTTCTAGAAGAAGATGTCACAATTACTTTCTATCGAAAGTGCCACCAGCCATTGGATCCTTTCTTCAGGAAGGAAAGTACTCTGGTATTTTGTTCCAATATTGAGGGTCTCATGAATGCCTTAGAAATCACTCATGACCCATATGAATCAATGGAGACTATTTCTAGACTCTTCGAAACTGGGTCTTAAGGCTGTGCTTTTGCACAACGGAAACTGTCTTCCATCTATTCTATTCCTGAACAGCTGTACAAGAGACAAACGAAGAAATCTAAGTAGTCTAAGACTTGACTTTTTACAGGTATTAAACATAGGCCTATTACTGTTGACATGCATTTCGTGATGTAAACATCAACTTATTGCAGATTACAAAAAAAAAAAAACTAGAGCCAAAATTAAAATTTGACTGTCATATTCGTGTTGAGCACATACAAATTGATAGGAAATGACTAATTTTATTTCAGTAACATGATTTTTGTAAAAATTTGTTGACCAGTGTAATTGGACACTTCAAGAATACTGATGTGTCTTCCGTGATTAATTAAAAAACTTTCTGCATTCTTTATTTGGGTGCTGGATGAACATCTCCTGTTTGTCTCTCTAGAAAACCCACTGTTGTTCTCTACTTTGATCTCTATCCTAATGAATAACAAATCAAAAAATCCAGTGTCCTTTGGCCTGCCATTGAGTTTGCCCAATGCATCCCAAAGGAGTGGGAAGAGGGGAGGGGACAATAGCAGCCACCTGGTGTCCATCCCTCTGGTCCCATCTCTTTGCTGTTGCCTTGGACTTACTGTGTCTCTCAACACAAGGTCACGGTTCCTCTCAAAACAGATGCTTCTAGGGCCTCCCTGGTGGTGCAAAGGGTTAAGCGCAGCACTGTAGAGCTGTAGACAGTTGCAGAGTGAGTTCGATGCCCAGGTGGGGAGATTCCCACATGGCACAGCAGACCTCTCCTTCCTCGCCCACTGCTCCCCTCAGCGGTGTATTTCAGTAGATTCAACTGTTCTGCTCCCCACTCTGTCTCTGATGAACCCTCTTACCATGCCACACCTCTGGCCTGCACCCCAGCATTGTATGCAATAAATGAATAAATCTTTAAAAACAAACAAACAAAAAACACAGCTTCTTCTATAAGGGTCAGTCTCCTGGTTTTCTAAAATCTTCCCATCCTTTTGTTCCTTCGGGCTAGAGATGGAAACTGGTGCTGATCTTTCTGGTTTCCTTCATGGTCTCTGTGACTCCACTACATTTTACTTTCAATTTTGTAACAGTCCTCTTGTAAATAAAATCTACTTGAATTATCCTAATTTTTGTGTGCTACCTATTTCCATTGAAATCCAGACAGAAACATATACAGTGAGTTCTATAAGAACAGAGCTCATAATTGTAGGAACAGGAAGCCAAAACTTCATAAGCAGGTCCGCAGGGAAATCAGAATGGTATCATTTCCACTTTTGTCCACCGGTCCTCACCTCCTCTGTTCTGGCATTGGGAGAAGTAACCCCTGGCGTTGGTTGACAGTTCAGAGGATACGCCATATAATTGTCATGTCCGTCCTCACCGTCTCCGTGCTGACTACAAGGCTGGGCCATCCGTTAGCCCCTTCACCCCTTTATAAGGCCATGTGCTTGCCTTGGGGCAATTAGGTTCATTGGGGAGCAGCGCAGCCATAGTCCTATCTCCACCTCCTTATTCATTGTGCCGCCAGCTGGCATTTGGTATGAGATACCAGAGCAGGGCATAAAGTGTGGGTAAGTCCCAGTCTGAGTAAACATCAAAGACTGGGAGATCAAAATCAATTCCAGTGAAGACAAACTCCTGCCTTACCAAAATGAATGAAATAATCTTCCTCAGTCTGCTCCGGCGAAGGCTGCTGAGGACCCCCACCCCCACCCCTCCGGGGAGTGGCACCACCAGAAGAATCAGGTTGGTCAATTCTTCTGCACAGAGCAACGGCAGGAACCGGGTCAGCTGGGGAGGGGACGTCACGCTTTCAATCATTTCTGTCCATGCTCCCTGTGACCACTGTCCGCAAGCCGAGGGGCAAGCAGCTGCGGAGCAAGATATTCAGCACTATTGTTAAGGAAGGCACTGCTGGAAAAGGTGAACATTATCGGTAAGAAAAATCCCAGCCACCTGATTCCCAAGTGCCCCCTCCCCCTAAGTGATACTGGTAAATATTTGAAGGGACCTGATTCAAGATTCCGTTACTACTGACAGCAAGACACAGACTTAATTCGCTTATGCGAAAATGATTGTGGGGGAGCAGCAGACAGTCTACATAACTGAAGGGGGCAGGGGAGATTCAGATATCAGGAGGAATCCAGGCTGCAGAATGGGAGGGTCGTTAGGGCGACGATCTAATCATCTTAACCGAGACACCCGTGAGGGTGAGGACGCTGCTGCAACTGCGTTGGGACAACAGCGGCCACTCAGAATGTGGCCGGTAGCGACGCTCCTCAGACTCTCCAATTAGGAGGCGTCAGCCCCACCTGGTTCTCAGCTTGGCCCTCTGCACTTACCTTTAAAACCCCAGGGAGAGAAAACAAATTGCAGGATTCAAGTCACATGTCTACACCTCGGACAAGGGAAAGTAGGAAAACGTGATTGATGGTCTCATTGAGACTGAAGCCGAACTCAGGAGCAGAGAAACAGTCCACGCTCATCCTAGAGGGAAGGAAAAAAATCTTACCAGATGAAAAAAGAAAATCCTAACTCCCAGGCAAAGTAGTGTCCCAAAGGAGATGCAGAGGGAATAAGAGTGACCGGTGATACTTCTGCAGACAGACTGTATGCTTGGCCGTACTGTTGGGGGGTGTCACACAGTGAGTGAACGCAGTGGCTTGGAGTCAGGGACCTGGGTCAGGGACCCTTCGAGTCCCGGCTGCTGCAGTGCTGTGCATGACACTGCCCCCTCTTAGGCTGTCCCTTCCCCTCAGACATAGGGACGGAGAAGCCTGGCTCGACGACGGGTCTGAACACGAACGAAGAGGTGGATTCTAACACTCATTGTGGATTCCCCGTGCCTCTTAACCCCCACTACCCATCTTAATCTTTTCCCAAACAGGAGTCAACCTTCTTGCAATAGGACCTGGATATTTCAGTCTTCAGAGACAGGTGAATCTAGATTTGATGCCCAGTGCTGGAATGTATAGTTTTATGACCTTGGGCAAATCTCATAACTTCTCTAAGCTTTGACATCCTTACCGGGGAGAGCTGTATCCACTCCAGAGTGTTTTATGAGGTTGGAATGAGATGAGCGCTCTGGAAGTGCCCAGCGCCCTTGCCAGCACCAGTAGATGCTCTATGAACACAGTAGAATCGGCGAGTTAATTTCTGGCTCATCAGAGTTGCTCAGTGCTTCTGAGATAAACAAAAAACCTCTGTAGCCCAATAAAATGTTCTCAAACCACAGAGCCAATAGCAATTTGTCAGGAAGTCCAGAGGATGAAAAGGCATGAATAATTTCCAGGGTATCCTCCAAGGCAGAACAAGTCTCTCCGGCGGTGCTGGAAGAATCTCTTAAAAATGGACGGCTGGAAGGAGCCTGCTTTGGCACAAAGAAATTCCTCCTCCTCATGGATGGAACTCCAGAGTCCACGGGACGTGTCCTTCCTGTGCCACGTTCCTCCAGCTCAGCTGCCAGCTGTGCTGCTGGGAAGCTTGGGGACACAGAAACAGGTTTAGGAGGTGAGACTGGAAGGAGGTGTGAGTCTCCTTCCCACACTTGCCCTTTTAGATTTGACTTTAGGAAATCACCACCTGCTTCCAATCTCACGTCTTTCATCTCTAAAAGAAAACGGGACTGGGAGCAGTGGGAGCCCATACCACCCTCCCTGGGTGCTCCTTGGGTGTCTCCTGCTGAGCCCTGCAGAGCTCAGTGAGGAAGAGACAGGGCAGGGGTGGGAAGGACCTAGGGAACAGCCCCCGCCTTCGGCATCCCAGCTACTAGACAGGACAGAAGCCCCCTTCCAGCACCCCCCGCCTCTCCACTAACTCACAGGCTGATAACCTCTCCAGAGCTACACTGAGCAGCCTTTGAATTTTCAGATACAAGTGAGTCTCCTCCAAAGGAGTGAAGTCTGATCAGTTAGCTCAGTAGCTGCCTGCCCCACCTCTCCCCTCCCAATAAGGCCGGAGCTCCTCACCCTAGCTTAAAGGCAAATCATAATCTGACCGCAGGGACCCTTTCTGCTCTTCTCTCCCCACAGTCTCTGTACGCCCTGTGCACCACCAGGTTCTGAGGGCCCCAGGTACCGGGGTCCCCTGTCCAGTTCTCCTCCCTCCCATGGCTTCCACGGTCTCTTTGCAGATTACTTCATTGCATGTGTGTCTCTCTTAGGTCCGCCATGCGGTGTTGTAGGCTGAGGGATGAATGAACAGGACAAATTTCTTGGGTTCTATAGGAGAAATGGACATCAAGCTCGCCACCCAGCCAATATGTCAGCAAGGGCCATATGTACTGTGAGCAGGGTGATTGCCAGACAGAGGGGTGGGGAGCCAGGAGCTGCTGTTGTAAAGCTGCGTAAGGAAGGTGTCTCTGAAGAATGGACACTCAAGCAGTGGCCTGACTTAAAGGGCTAAACCACCCAGGGAAGAAGCTGTGATCACATTGGGGCCCATCATACCCAGCACTGAGAAGATTCCTGATCTTCTGGAGCTCACAGATAAGTAGAGAAAGAGAAAGACACTAAAGAAATGACACCCAAATACCTGTCACAGACAATCATGAAGGAAGCACTAATGGTGTGGGGGAAAGCATATCACACACGGGAACTCAACCAGCTTGGGGGTGTAGCACCAACTCCCGCAACTACAGGGATCCAGGGGCTTGAGCCTAATGTCTGCCTAACATCCAACAGCTTCCCGGGAAGGGACTTAAAATTTTGGTTGTCCAATACGCCATGTACTTCCCTTGTCTGCCCTTCAGAATCAGCTGGAGTGCTTCTAGAACACGGAGGTACCTGACCCAACCACAGACTTACTGAGATGGACCCCCTGGACCAGGCTCAGGTATTTTTACTTTGAAGAGTGGAACCGGCAGCCCCCAACCAACACGTCAACATGTTTTATCTCTTTTCCTCATGCTTGACCTCTGTAAGGTTGGGGAGCTCACCACTAAACCCCACCATCTACAGTTCCTGGCCATAGACATCAATCAGCCCTTTATTTTTTTTAATTTTTTAAAGATTTATTTTTTATTTATACATACAAGCTGGGGTACAGGCCAGAGGTGTGGGGCAGCGAGAGGGTTCACCAGAGACAGAGCGGGGAGCAGAACAGGCAGATCAGAAATACACTGCTGAGGGGAGCAGTGGGCAAGGCAGGAGAGGCTGCCCCACCATGTGGGATTCTCCCCGGCCGGGCGTCGAACTCTCATCGCCGCTGCCGACAGCTCCACAGCGCAGCGCTTAACCGCTGCGCCACCGGGGAGGCCCCAATCAGCCCTTTATGTTGAGCCTAAATCTTAGAGTTTAAAGCTGTGTAGCAGGTGTTTTGTTTTATTGTTACAACGTTTAAAGTTAATCATTGGCACTACAAATAGGGACATTTTACTTCTCTGCCTTATAAAAAGTCAGATGTGTGAGCAGAGTGCTGGTTTCCAAAGGCACAGAAGGGACAGGAGCTAAAAATGGTTGCCTGGTCATAGTGGGGGGCAAGTGGGCTTCATGGCGAGAAGTCCTGTATCCTGGTCAGCTGGTTCAGCTGGCCCACTTCACTCACTATCATGGTCCGCACAACCTCTGCACTGAGTTTGAGACCTCTCTTTCCTGTCCCAGCTTCAGGAAAGGTCAACAGTGTCCGTCATCCTCCATCTTCTCTGCTCTGGATTCAGTGACTGTTGCCCATGACCCAACAGCTTCCGTACGCCTGGTCCTGCAGAAGCGTGTTTCCAAACTCTCCGCCATCTTGGTTTCCCCTCTGGATTCTTCAGCGCATAGTTTTCCCCTCCCAACACAAGACACAAAAGCTGCTTTTTGGGTGGGGACCACAGTCTTTGGGTTTTCACGTTTGCTTCCTCCTGGAAAGTCCTGGGTTTGTGCTTCTTCAGACTTTGCAAGTGCTCCCCCTCCCCATTTCGTTTCATTCAGTGCTCCTTGACATTTTAATTTTGCCTTCCTTTCATTTATCTGCCGCCTGCCCACTTCCCCCATGCATCGTTCATGATTTTATTAAGAGATTATTGCTTACCTACGAAATAAATCTCCTCAGGTCTCAGTGGCTGCCAGTTCTGGTTCAGTTAATAATGTCCTCCTTGATCTTTTGCAAACAGTTTCACACTTTATTAAGAATCTTAGTAAACCTTCCCAACACACAAGCATGCACATGCATGGACACGGGCCCACATGCTAATATACAGCAGGAGGTTTAAGATTACAATGTACCCAGTAAAAGGGAATCAGGCAGAGGAAAAAAATAGATGGTCTAATCACTCATCTTAGGAAATTCCACGCAGTCTCACTTTGTTCATCCTTAAAACTGGAATAATAGCAGTGGTGGCAGGTTTATCGTAAAGATTTGATGCAGTTAAATACTTGGGTATCTGACACCTTCTGCCTGCATCATACATTTTATTATTCATGCATGAACCACTTTTGTCTTGCATACCTTTTTATTATTTTCCCCACAATGAAAGTCAAAGTAAAGCTCATTATTGAACATATGGAACAGTGAAAATAATTGGTACAACTAGTCTCTCCTATTCTTTATGTTCATGTATCTTCTTCCACAGGGTTATGTATCAGCCTGCTCCTTTCACTGAATGTAACTCAAAGCTGCATCTTTACAAGTGTGACTTGAAGTTGGCCAGTGACTACTGAGGTCACGTCTACTGAGAGAAGGAGGAGAAAGTCTTCAGATGTGCGGGTTTTCATGTGTTGCTTTGCTGATAAAAAGGCACAGACGTCTATTGCGGCGTGAAACTATCCTCCTAGAGCTTGTATTACATCATGAAACAATGTGCCTCAACAAACTAAAAAAGAGCCTTGGCTGAGAAGAAGGGAAGGAGTGAGCAACAGCAGCTGTGACACAGCCAGCTTCCTGACTGGCCGCCGGGCTACCTCTGACCTTGAGGCGGTAAAGACCTCAGGTGCAACTTGAAGGGGAATTCTTTTGAGGGAATCCCTTCAAGAAATTGATGAGTCCCCAATTTTTAAGAAGTAGAATGAGGTCTCAGTGAGACAGAGCCCCGTGGTCCTTGCTGCCCCCAGTCCTGGATCAGATTTGCAGTGAACCTGGCGGCAAAGCTTTTGTAAGCGTCAGGGAGAGGGAAAGCAAGCAAAAGCAGAATGCCCTCAGAGCTCCAGGACACAGCTCCCAGAGAAGCCCAGGGGACGTGCTCTTAGCCCGTTCAGGGGACCCGGTGAGCACGTGGGGACAAAGGCGAATGACTTTTGACATATTACTATTATGTATTCAGGTGAAACATACTGGAATGCATTATAAACTCCGAGCAAGCTTCAGTGTCACATCTGCATGCCCCACCATCAAAGAGATACACTGCGTTCCTTTACTCAGTTCCCTCTTATTTACTGTTTGGCCAGCTTCCAGTCGCTCATTATAATAAATTCTGTAGTAATGAACAGTGACCTGCTAAACCTTTTGCTGGGTTCATGCTAAATTTTAAATGCAGTATAAATAAAAGAAAAATCTTCTCTTCTGCCCCCAATAAGACATGAATGGGATCATTTGGCAGTGATTGATCATTGCACAATTTAGTGAGTGGAGCATGAAAGGCAGCAGGATGTGCATTTCTTTAAATTCGGTGTAATATATTTTGACCTGATAATCCATAAAAACTAACAAATGTTTCAGTGCATCCGCAAACGCATATATCATCACATACTTATATTTTCCAGGCATAAGGGCACATTATATAGGTTCTATCAGCCATTATATAAGTGGCAGTGCTAGGGCGTGAGTCATTGAATCGCAGGCTCTCCGCTGGCACCCAAACTAAAGAAGAATCTATTTGCATTTGATCATAACCCTAAGTGATCACCACTGTGGATCTGGTGACAGCAGTGGCCTTTTCTGTCTGACCAAATTCGATTCTTTAAGCCAAACTGACCCATCTATGTTGGGGCCACAAAAGGGACGTCCAGCCATGAGGCTTTTTGGAGACAAGTGGTCCGAGGTTGATGCTTCTAGGATCCTGTGGGTTTTGCAAAGGGCCCTCCAGAGTTTCTTTTGGGTTTTGGGTGGATCTGAGGGGTCCCCTGAAGCCCCTCAAACCTACCTCCACGAAGCAGATTGTTTTGTGTCAGTTTTATGCTGTTTTATTGTCCTGTATAAATTTTCCTTGCGACCTACAACTTTCCAAGCACTTCCCTCTAAATAACCCCACAGAGCCCTGCCTCTTCCTTCCCTCTCTTGGCCCTCTGCCCCACCTTTGAGCCTTCCCAGATTTAGGGTTCCCTCTTCTCCTTAGACAACTTAGCTCATGCTGTTGTGTTCCCATGGTAACATATGGCATTACATCATATATATAGACAGCGACATTATATATGGTGACATGCTAAATTAAATTAAAGGCATCAATGTTCATCCCTGACTACCTCAGAAAGAGGGAGAGAAGAGTTAGCTTTCAAAACTTTCTTTTTAGAAGTTTTTGTAAGCACTGTTAGTCTATTTTATCTACCAAAAGCAGAGCCTTATTCTATTTCCCCCCATCATATAAGTAATACATGTTCGTTGTGAAAATTTGGAAAAAAATATATAAAATTATAAAGAAGAAAATAAAAATCAAATAAAATCCCAGCACTCCAAGCTAACCACCATTAAAATTTTATGACCCATATTTCAGATCTCTCTTTATGCAGACTTACAGGAAGAAACTTACAATTTTGACTAAATGGGGAAGGCACTATAATATCATTTTATCAGGATAACTTATTTTTCCTTCTTTCCCTTGCCATTTACCAGATAATACACATTCTCTCTCTCTCTTTCTTTTTCTCTCCTCTACATATGCACATATACAGTTTTAAAAATTTGTTATAATGTAATTTTAAAATAAAGTACATATGCGTAAAGATATATTGGTATGTAGTCATTTATGAGTTAGATCTATACAAATTGCTTTAGATGGATTTAACATAATTAAATTGTTAAGGGGTAAATCCAGATTGAGAATATATAAACATATTATATATTGACATATATGTACATACATATCAATATGTAGATATAAAATATAGCCTCAATATTTCCAATCGATAGAGCGATACATACATCAGTGTCAGTATACACTAACTCCTCCCCACACCTCATGGAGCAGATATGATGCTTGTCTGCAGTCCCCAACCACCAACTCTGCTGCTGCTTTCTTTGCCAGTTAAAAGTTTAACTGGTAAATTTATCCATTTGGGAGAGATGCCAACAAATGTGATTGCTGGGTCAAAGGATGTAATTTTCTTCTTTCATGTTGTAAAACATGCACCATTGGTTCTTCAAAAACATAACAGTGAATAATTCCATCAGCTGTGTGCTGTGTTAACCCTTTTCTTGCATTCCTACCAGTAGTAGACAAAATTATTCTCAAGTTCTTATCAAGTCCTGGGCATAAAGTGTTACATTATGGAGGTTTGACTTGCATTTTTCTAATGAATAGATTGACTCAGTAACTTCTCATTATTGCATTAGCTATTTCATTTGTTTCTTTTGTGAATCACTTCTTCATATTGAGGGATGATTGCTATATTAGATCTTTTGTCTTTTAGGGATCTATTTGAAAGTTTTTTTATATTTCAATCACAATCTTTATCAGTCACACATATTGCAAATTTTTAATGTTGGAATAATAACTTAAAATTCATTTAATTCCTGGTATCTCCTTTTTAATTTTATTGTTTATTTAATAAATCCTAATCTAGTTTGAAAAAAATTAATCAAGTTAAAACTTTAATGAAGTTTTTAAAGTAAAACTTTAATTCTTCACCATTTTTTTTAATTTTTTCTTTTTTTTTTACATACAAGCTGGGTACAGGCCAGAGGCGTGGGGCGGCGAGAGGGTTCACCAGAGACAGAGTAGGGAGCAGAACAGGCAGATCAGAAGTACACTGCTGAGGGGAGCAGCGGGCGAGGCAGGAGAGGTCTGCCCCACCATGTGGGATTCTCCCTGGCAGGGCATCGAACTCGCGTCGCCGCTGCCTACAGCTCCACAGTGCAGTGCTCAACCGCTACGCCACTGGGGAGGCCCAATTCTTCACCATTTTTATTTATCATTTGAGGTAAAAATCCAAGTCTGTTCTCTTCTAGATGAATAGCTAGCTGTGTCACAACCCTTATCAAACAGACTTACTTTCTCTCCCTCTTGTAAAAATCATCTTTAGTTTCCATAAATTGCCATTTTTAATGGCAATCTATTTCTCACTTAACTTATGCATTTATTTTTATCCAAATATCATACAATTTGGACTGGGGTGGCTTTATTATATGCTCCTTGTCTATGAAACAAGTCCTTCTCACTAGTTTTCTTTTGATAATAATCATGCCAATTTCAGGCACATAAACTTTGAGATTTCCAAATAGTGTATTCTAATTTATAATTCACTTAATGTAGATGTATGTCAATTTTTTAGAGCTGACATTTTTATTATATTTAATATTACCATCTTGGAACACAGTTTTTCCTTCCATTAATTCACATCTCATTTTTATGGTCTTGGTAAGATTTTACCATTTTCTTCATACAGGTCATACACATTTTGGTAATTTTATTCAAGTATTTTATAGCTTTTGTCACTATTCCTTCATTTCCATTTCTACCCTGTTATACATTTTTTTTTTTAAAAAAAAAGACTGATTTTGTTGTCTACCAATTTTTCAAATTCTCTTATGTGTGCCCTAAGTATTCTCTTGGATTTTAGAGCTATGTAAAAATGTCATTAAAAATAGATGCTTTTATCTCATTCACTTACTCATTCATCACCGACTGAGGAGTTCACACAGGGCCATGCTCTTTTTTAGGTGTTTGCTGTTCAACCAGGGGATTGGTTTGGTTACATGTCTTTTTATCTTACGGTTATTATTTTTGTCAATGGTGATGTCCCCTTGTGGGTCCCAGTGTTTGTAACACAGGACTCACACTTGAGCAGGTTCAGTATATGCTGTTACTGGAGCTGTTACTGCATAAACTGGAGCAAAGAAGAAGGTCAATAGCAGCATGCATCAGAGTACCAGCCTATGACCCACCTCTGCTGGCCAAGTCTTCCTTTACAAAAGATGAGAAAAAGGTAGCATTTTTCACATATTTCTTTTTTAAAAAAATATTTATTTATGCAAACAAGAGCTGGGGTGTAGGCCAGAAGTGTGGGGGTGAGAGGACTCACCAGAGACAGAGTGGGGAGCAGAACAGATGGATCTACTGAAATCCACTGCTGAGGGGAGTAGCGGGCGAAACAGGAGAGGTCTGCTGTGCCATGTGGGTCAGCTCCCTGGCCGGTGATTGAACTCGTGCTACAGTGGCTGCTTGTAGCTTCATAGTGCTGAGACTTAATTAACCCTTTGTACCACCAGGGAGGCCCATTTTTCAGGTATTTCTCAATGTTTTATTTACATGGAATATATTCAACAACATTGACATGTCTTCTTTAAAAAGTTTTATAGAATTAGCATCAGTTTATGTAAGTTTGAGGGGTTCAGCATTATATTTCAACATTTCGCTACTTGTTCATCTATTTGCTGTAGACTTACACATATCACCTAGAAGTCTAGATTGTCTCTTTGATAGATGTGTTTAAGCCTTCCATTTCATTTTGAAACATGAATATTTGTTTATTTTCTTTTTTCCTTAATCAGTCTGATCAGGTACATACATTTTATTAATCTTTTCAAATAATCAGATATTTCATCTATTTATTCCAAACATAACATTTTCCTTTATATTTCATTCATTTCAGTTTTTCCTTGAAATTTTCTTTTTTCGTTCATATTTTTTTGAGTATTCTTGGTTCTTATTTCCTTAAGAGGTTTCATTTCCTCTTTTTTTTTGGCCTTCCTTATTATAAATCAATGCTGTAGGCTTTGATTTTCCTTTGAATACTCATTTTTGTTGTGCCCTAGGGGTTTTGAAATAATGGGTTCTCCTTTTCATCGCTTTTTACATAGTCTGTATTTTAAGGTACAGTTGCCACTTGTGTGTTTTAATTCCAAGAAGTGAACAATTTTTGCGCTTTTTTTTTTACTAATTATCTATAGTCATTACAATTTTACAATTTTTGTAATTTAGTGTCAATAGAGACTGTCAAGTCTCTCTTTTTGGGTTTACTAAGCCTTACTATATTCATAAACATCATCAATGTTTGAAAATGATGGTTAGACATACGTAAAATAGAAAACATCTATTCAAACAGCGAAGTAATAAACACACCAACATATAATTTATAAACAGGTAGCCGATGTGGGGATTTAGTAATGCTAGTCTATATAATACTAATATTGTTCATTTGGTTTTCTTTTTTTCTTCCTGACATATCCTTCCCCACATTTTTTATTTTCAACTTTATCACAGGGTCTTAAGTTCATTTTTATCAACAACAGGGAGTTCAGCTTTATCCTAAAAATAAATTCAATAGCCTTTGCCTGCTCACATACAGTATAAAAACCACTAGATAGGGTTGATTCTTTTCGCATCCTCTGCATTTATTCTTCCTTGTGTGTTGTTATGTCCAGTTTCCCCTTTGTTTGTTTGTGCTGGCCTCATCCACACCTCCCTGCCTATCCCTCTTTAGCTGGGAGTCGTGCTGCTCTCTTGGGGTACCACCACAGCCTCACCTCCCCTTCCTGACACTCCTAACCAATCTTCTGCCTCTACCATCATGTTCAAATCGGCACCAGCATTGTGGGAAGGACCGGCGCTGGCCAGAGAGAGGGTCTCTACGGGCTGGCACACCTGGTCTCAAGTACATCCCACCTCAGGATCCAGGTCATCAGCCCATTTCTGTCCACTTCCTCAGCCACTCCAGCCTCCCGAGCTTGCCCACTGGGCAAGGAGTGGGCGCTAGTGCTTACTTTTTAGCCTTAGTCGTAACAGCGGAACACTTCGGACTCCTGACCAGCAGTCTACCGCAGCTGCCCGGGCTCCGGCCTCACGCCAGAGTCATAAGAATTTAGAGATGCTCTCACCTTCCTCCTCTGGCCTAGCCCAGCTCTTTAGGTTTTCAGTCACAGAAGGACTTTTGTTCTTCCCATTTTATTTTAAAAGGTTGATTTATTTCTGCATACAAAAACTGGGGTATAGGCTAGAGGTATGCAGGGGTGAAAGGATTCACCAGAGACAGAATGGGGAGCAAAACAGGCAGATTGACTGAAATACACTGCTGAGGGGAGCCGCGGGGAGACAGGTGAGGTCTGCTGCACCCTGTGGGAAGCTCCCTGGCTGGGGATCAAACTCGTGCTGCAGTGGCTGCCCACAGCTAGACAGTGCTAAGACTTAACCCCTTGCATCACCAGGGAGGCCCTTTTCTTCTCATTTTAAATATTCTCTCTGTGGTGTGTTCTGAGACTTTGGATAACCTTCCTCTATCTCTCCTGCTCTCTTCATTTACTTCACCCTCTTCTCCCTGCCTCCCAAGTTCTCCTGTCTCAGGTCTCTGGTAGGTGCATTCCTGTTTGAGCAGCATCTGTTTCTTGCAGGTGAGGGGTGTGGATCCTCCCATATTTGCAGATATCCGTCCCACAAACCAGTAAATATTATCTTGATCGGAACAGAATTCTTAGTTTGGAATTCATTCTCTTCATATTCTCACAATGTTGTTCCATTATCGTCTCAATTTGACGCTGTGGGTGAGAAGCTCCAGGTCACTTTGCGCCTTTTTATCTTTGTAAATTATTATTCTTTCTGTACAGAAGCTTTGGTGTGTTCTCTTTATCCCTGAGATTCAGACAAGGAAGAACATTGTCAGGCTTTGTCTTGGTGTGGGACTTGTCTAATATCATCCTTGCCTACAGGTGGATGAGAGCTCAGGGTTCCATTCAGGGTTTCTTGAACTCAGTGAACTGCTACTACGTTAACTGTTTTATTATGGCCCTTTCTCCACCCGGCCTCATCTTGCTCCACTTTAAGTACTGGCATAGATCAGGTACTTATCTCAGAGAGATAATCTGAGATAAGAGATTTATCTCCTGATCTCTTATCTTCCCCTGGCTGTTCCATATCTTTAGTTTCTCCTTTACTTGATCTCCCATATTTTAACAGAGACCACCTTCTCCTTCAACAGCAGAGAAGTTTTTCCTTTAAAAATATCACCTACAGGGGCCTCCCTGGTGGTGCAATGGGTTAAGTGCAGCACTGTGAAGCTATACAAAGCCACTGCAGCACGAGTTCGATCCCCGGTCAGGGAGATTCCCACATGGCAGAGCAGATCCCTCCTGCCTCAGCCACTGCTCCCCTCAGCAGTGTATTTCGGTCAATCTGCCTGTTCTTCTCTCCACTCTGTCTCTAGTGAAACCTCTCACCACTCACACCTCTGGCCTGCACCCCAGCTTGTATGCAAAAATAAAAATCTTTAAAAAAATATATCACCTACAAATTGATTGCTGTTGTGCATGGACTTTGTATTTGCAAATGTGCCTCCTCACTAAAATGTACTTGTAATAAAAGTCAATGTCCATGTTTTGTTTGCAGTCATGAAGCTGACTGTCCCCATCTGAGGTCGAGTCAGGCTGGGCTCTGCCATCTGGTCTCAGCCCCTCACTGCTAACGAGCATCCTTTACATGATTGATTTAGTGCGTGCTTTCCAATTTTTTGCTTTTTGTTGGTGATTTTGCTATTTAATCTGACCCCCAAGCAGAGTGCTGAAGTGCTGTCCAGAGCTCCTCAGTGCAAACAGGATGTGGTGTGCTTTCCAGAGAGAACACATGTATTAGACAAGCTTCACTCAGGCCTGAATTTTAACATTGTTGGCCAGGAGTTCAGTGTCAATGTATCTAGACTAAACTGTTAGACTAAAGTGTTAATGTATTTAGACTAAACATGTATCTTTAGCTTATACACACATAAAATAAAGCAATTGATGGATGGACGGGTGAAAGGCTGTGACTAGAGGCTTGCAGAAAGTTAACCCTGTCTTTTCCCTTGCAGCAGAGTATTCACTGAGTCAGTGTTCCCAGCAATTTTATAAAACAGCTGCCACAAATACAGAGCATTGACTACATGTGAATCTGCGAAGACTTTTTTCATGCTGTAATGTGATCTCATGTGTCATTATGAAACTGTGATGGGGGATACCTCGGCACCCCAAACTGTAAAGGGAAATAACTCAGCCTGGCCATCCAAAAAGCATCCCCCCATCTGTGCACACAAAGGCAAAGGAAGCAGACTCTTTGTGTACTCAGAGATGTTTACAATCACCCACACCCTCATGGGCAGATGCCCAGCCAAACAGACCCAGGCCACAGTGGGCCAACTGAGGCCTAACAGCTTGCCCTGCGTCTGAGTCGAAGGCACCTTCCTTCTAGTGGGGAAACGCAAGAAAGAGGCTAGGAAGACCCCAGAGAGCCGGGACAGAAAGAGAAGCCCCAAATTCAAAATGTACCCTAAAATTTGCTACCAGGTCAGGGTAACATCCTCCACTCTCTGCAAAATGCTGAAGCTGCCAGGATGAAGGACCAGAAGCAAACACCCCATGTCTCTCACTCATGTGCCTCTTCTCCACACGTCTCTTTCTTCCTCTGTCGCACCACAGTTGATATATCCACCTCTCTCCTGCCTTCCTCCCAGCTGACCACAGGAAGTCTAGTTCACGGCATGTCTCAAGTTGTAATCCAAGGTCACTGAGACCACTTACGTGTGGCGAGGGGGGCGCAGTGGCTCAGGACATCATTCACTGGTTCAGAATTTGCTCCTCACTGTTCCTCAGAAATGCCTGCTTGTCTGTCTTCTTCAGCTTTGTCTTGCCAAAGGGGGACTTTCCTGAGCAATTACTTGTATTTTCTCTCTTGGCTATTAGATTCCCCTCTGAGTAAAAGACAAATTTCCATTGCCAGGTCGAGGAGGCTCAAGGTTAGCTCCTAGTGTACTTTGGCTTTGATGCCCTAAGATGACAGACCCCCTGGGTTCTGCCCTCCAGACTAATAATCTCTAAGACTCAGCTGAAAAAGGACTCGGCCTACCTGTTCAGTTCCCTTAAGGTGCACTGAAGCCAGGAGGGTCTTTCCGGGAATGTTTCCTTGCCAACATTTTGGGGGTCCAAGACTACCACAGCACCACCAGATGCTCTGCTCTGCTCCTCAACCCTGGAATTCCACTGGTTTCCATCTCATCTGATCCAAGGGGAAGAAACCCTCCAGGAGTGTTTGCATCTAGATTTCCACATATCCCAAGGCCTTGCCGACCTAGGCCTGACATGCTGACTCCAAGTTCATAGAGGTGGTGCTTAGTGGGGCTCAGCAGGGGATGCAGACGTGAGATAAAGCTGCTGTCTTTCTAGAATTGGATTCCAAAGTATACATCAGTGAAAGACACCACATACAGGGCCTCCCTGGTGGCACAACCATTTAAGCACAGCACTATGAAGCTATCCAGATCCACCGCAGCATGAGTTCAATGCCCAGCCAGGAAGCTTCCAACATGGAGCAGCAGACCTCTCCTGCCTTGCCCGCTGCTCCCCTCAGCAGTGTACTTCAGTCGATCTGCCTGTTCTGCTCCCTACTCTGCCTCTGGTGAATCCTCTCACGACCCCACACCTCTGGCCTACACCCCAGTTCTTGTATGCATAAATAAATAAATCTTAAAAAAAAAAAGACACCACATACAGTGAACACCATCTACTTCTCCAAACCAATTGTAAACTTGAATTCAATGCAATCACATCCTTTCTAGTCTACTTACGGTCCCAGGAGACGTCCTTTCTTTCCATGGCTGTTATTTCTAACACTGTTGTTCATAATGTCCGGGCAGACTGGTTCATGTCTTATTTATTCACAAGTTGCTTGCCTCTCATGGAAGCAGTTGAATTCTGTAATTATGAGCAATGAAGGGAAGGAATTTCCATAAGTGCCATATGTTTTGCCAATACTGCTTCAGATGAGATTCGCCCAAGAGTTTTTGATCTTACACTTGTGATAACAATTGTATCATTGTACAGTCTATTATTCTCAGAACGAGGAAAATGAAGATACATTTTCTGGTCCACTAATTCTTGTTAGCACACCAAAAATCAATAGCCTCTACTAAGCTACACATACTTTCCATTCAGGGTGACCCATTTCAAGCAATTTCCACTAAGAGCTTTTATATCCATCTGGGTTTATCAATTTTAACTGGTGTCAGTGTGAGTACATTTTGCCACTTGTATCTTAGTATACTTTTACGATATTTTATGATATTTAATTTTATTCATAAAGATTTAAAAGCATTTATGTTACATGTTTCACTTAATCACCATGCTCATAACCTCATTACTTTTGTAATTTTTTTCTAATTAACAGTACTTGACTCTTAATTCAATATCATGTAACTTCTAACATGTCTATGCTGAATTTCAACATTTCAGAAGTACCATTACCTAGAGGTTAAATCTGATTTTTATTAAATATTCATGATATCTGTTCAAGAATAAGTATTTGATACTGTAATAAGAACACTAGATTTTAAAGCAAAAGGTTGAAGTTTAAATCTCTCTCTGCTGGGAAGTTTGCTTATTCTCAATCTGTATGACTGAGTATGTTATGTTACTCTCTGAAATTTCATTATCTCACCTTTAAATGGAGATAATACCAACCTTACAGAGTCTCACACCAAGTTAGGAGTAAAGAAAAGACTGACTCATAGTAAATACTCTATAAATGTCAGTGGATTTTGAAACCACAAGGAAAAGTCGAGTAATATAAACACAATTTCCAAGAAGAAAGTTTAAGCTGCCTAAATCAGTAAGTAAGCAAACACTTTGAGCCACTTAAGGAAACACAGTTTAAGCTGAAGTGTGAATTCACATGGCCATGTTTATCTATCACGTCTGACTTATCTGCTTTAGAAAGATTTCTTAATCAACTTTCCTATTTCCTGTAACTGTGGTTACTCCAAATTATATAACAGTGTTCTTTAAGATGACCTTGCTATTCAAAATTTTTGGTATAGTAAACGTTCTTTTGTCTCAATTTGGGAGTATCTAATTATGTTTCTCAAATATATGTTAACTAGCTAATGTTGAAATTAAAAAATGGTTAAACCAGCAGCGGTCCTCAGAGACAGATGGCACACTCAAAGCAGGCTTTGGATGGAGGGAGCTTAACGATAGAACTCTTCACAGGGTTTAAAAACCCACAAGAGTGAAAGGAATCTAGGGGAAGCAAGAGCAGAATCTGTGCCACCCCGGGGGGCCAAATCCAGCAGGATCTGGAGGGTCGAGGAGCTTGGAGGTTCTCCCCAAGGTCACACAGCCCAGCAGAGGGGAGTTCGCGCGAGGAGGAGGCACCAGCTCAGGACCACGTGAGCGCTAAGCACCAGCGACTCAAGCAGATGGAGAAATGTTTAGAATCTCTGAGCTGGTAATGTGTGAAGAAATGACAGGGTTTGGTGTAGGGAAACAGGTGTTCTGCTGCTTTTATATACCGCTGGTGTGAGAGTAAATGAAGCGAACTTTTCTGGACAGCAATTTAGCAGTATATGGAAGACATGTTAGGAATGTGCATTCCCTTGGACTTAAATTTACCCTAGAGAATGCCTATGTGGGAAAGTTGATCCCATCAGTTATTATAATAGCAAAATATAGATGATACAATGTAAAATGTACAGTAATAAGGGTTGGCTAAATCACCACATAGGTGTCTATCTGTAAATGACTATACATACCTACATACCTATGTATGCACACATATATACACACACTTATAGAGAGAGAGAGTATGCGCAGTGCATAGTAAATACATAGTAATAGTAAACACATAGTGGACACAATGTAATAGTGAGTGACATGTTACTGTAAACATTAAAAAGATATTATAAATCAACATTTGTTATCATAGAGAAATGTGTAAAAGTAAACAGCTTATATATGTGGTCGCTTCTAGGTTCTTGGTATCAGGATTTCAACATAAAATTTTGTGGAGATACTATTCAACCCATAACTATCAAAACTGAACTCATAACTATCCCAAATTGAGATCTTTGGAGGAATTATTGAAAGGTTGGTTTGTCAAGGCTTCCCTGAGGCGGTAACCTGGAAACAAGCCTGGGGAAGAAATCAGGTTGTCAACATTTACTCTGTGTGTGTGTGTGTGTGTGTGTGTGTGTGTGTGTGTGTGTGTATGAGAGAGAGTGTTCTATCTATCTATGTATCTATGTATGTAATGTATGTATCTATGTATCTGTCTATAGATAGATATATCTACCTGCCTACCTACCTACCACTTATCTACTTATCTACTTATCACCTATCTGTCCATGCATCCGTCCGTCCGTCCGTCCGTCCACCCATCCATCCATCCATTGCCTCATTCAACATATGACTGAAGTGAGTAAACACTTCTCTTATTTAGTCTTAAAAGCCTCCAGTGAAGAAAAAGCTATTATTATCCATTTTACATATGAGAAAACAAAGCCCATCTGGAAATTAACTTTCATTTTTCATTTCTTATTAAAATATTTATAACATTTAGAACTAGACACTGCTTAATTTTGATAAATTTCTCTGTGAAAGTCTTCCTGTGTATTTATGAAATTCTATCTAAAACTCACCCCTTGAAACAGCCAGAATCTGATTTGTGATGGAGCGCTGCCTAGAGCTCCAGCATCCCATTATCAACCTTCCTGTGACTTGACAGGTTTGAATAATAGCAGGTTATGTCCATAGGGATGGAAATTATATTGGAAAGAATGTTTCCTGTCCTCACTTTCCTAAAACACTAATGATTACAGATATCACTTAGGACCCCTGGATGCAGGTCCAGCTGGGAATAGCAAATGAATTTCTTAGGCAGTAAATGGGAACTGGAGGGTATATGGTTGAAACAAGACCCCAAAGAGGTGGACAGCAGACTAGTTTGTGCAGCTGGTGCAATGTGTGGAATTGCATTTCCATTTTTCATACCTTGAAATAGTCCAGTCCTTACAGTTGGGTCACTTACCCAGACTCTACAATGGAAACTGAGTTTTCCTCTACCCTTTTGCTTAACTGAGGCAACACTTGAAAGCTGTACTGAGAGCCCAGAAAGATCAAATTAGGATTGTTGCTAGCATTGTATTCAACATCATCTTCCACTATAGAATGAAAAGCCACGAACCACCCATTTGCAGATGCTGGCTGAGATAGACAAGGATTGCATCTGTCAAAGTACTCTCTAAAATAGTCTCCATTGTAGTGTAGTTGGGGCTTTCAACGATGCTCTGAAAATCCTCATTTTGGAAAGCCACAGGTTTTGGGTTTAATTGCCACTCTTGCTCTGAAATGCCCCTTTGCTAAGCTTTCTTTGGTTAAATCTCTTAGGTCTGACCTCCTGCTGGGATGTTGCCCAATATGGCCAGCCCACCTGCATGGACAACAACATGCAACTGCATGCAAGCACAACAGCGTGGACAGTGAGGCAAGACCTTGTCCTCTCCTCCTCACACTTCTTATGTCAATTATCGCTTAGATCTCCAAAGAAGATCGAGGTGTCCTCTCTCATCGATGACAGAACACCAACTTTTCAGCAGTGTGATGCTGATAGCATCAGTGACACGGAGACTGGGCCCCAAAGGACTGAGATTTTCCACTTTCCACTCGGCATGGTAATTCAGAACTAAAGTTGGCTCCTGGGACTGAATAAACCCCAGGGACTTGGATTTTTCACAAGGTAGGAAACACCCGCAAAGGGAGAAAATTAAGGCTTCTCATCATAGAGAAAGTAGAATGTCTAATGCTGAATTCAAATAGTAAAATAGATGGTTTTCCCTGAAAGTTTTATATCAATCCTCAAGTTAAAGCATGCCTGTAGAGGCCATGTTGATCATGGAATCTGTCTGTCAAGAAATACCAAGTCATATGTCTTAAACCTATTTTTCTTTAGTTTTGGGTAATTCTGAATTTATTTATTTTGTTGTTACCATAAAATGACCCACAATATTTAATGACTTTGAAAGCTCCTCCCTCCATCCTTTAGTTTTTATTGCTCTAATTCAATGCAGGGGGAATTCTGCCAAAAGAAAAGAATATAAGAATATAATACATTCTCTGTACTGAAGAAGAGAAGCTTAATATTTATCTAATACAATCTCTGTAGGTACATACATCCCAAATATTTCCCAACTATATAAAGCAAGTAGCATTAGTTCTGATTTTTAAAATAAATGAGAAAATCGAAGATGAAAGAATGAGCGCCCCCAAACCATACAGCCGCCAGAGGTGGAACTGGGGGCATTCCCACGGCCTCTGCTGTGAAGACTGGGGCCTCCCCAGTGAGCCAGTGGAGCTGCTTCTCACATAAGGTCAACCCCAGATGGTGGAATAATTGACAGAGTGCTAAGAGGATTGGGAGGACTAAATAGGGAAGACGACTGGAAAAAGTTTATTCTACTTCAAGGATCAGAAAATACTTACTGGAAAACAGACGGATCAAATCATCCTACCGATGTCCTTCTACCACAACAAAGCGACTGACCACATGAACAGGGTTGACTCTCGTATTGGCTCAATGTGTAAGACTACTGGATTAATGGGTTCACTCAAACAGCAACAGCCTAAGACAGAGAGTCATATGCTGAGCAGGCTACAGACAGCTTGGTGATGATGCCCCCGTCCTGTCTATGTGTCATGGCTGATACTTGCTGTGGGGTTATAAACCTTGTGACCCTTCAAGGAGAGCCAGTGTCTAATATCGAGGTGTGATTATGAACAATCACTATCTCATCAGGCAACATGAATCGGAGATCGTCTTCCCATGTGCTGCTCATGATAATTCTTGTAGTTGGGTCTGTCTGTGTTTTACTGTCTATAAATCCTTAATATTCTACTAGTTGGCAGCATAAAGCCACCATTTAGAAACTCCTAAGTTAAAAACAAGAACTGCATAGATCATGCCAATGCCTGTTCATGTGGTTAGGGTCACTGAGAGGCAGAAAGACATCACTGTGAAGTCATTATATTTCCAACATTTGGACCTCAATGGGGAGTATTTGGGGACATTATGGATCAACTCTTTGAAAAGACTGAGATCCAGTTGCACATTGAAAGGCAGAGTTTATCACACTATCCTAGTAACAGGGTGTGAAATGGCCCCATGTCCACACTGCCTTCCTGTTTTCTTCCTCATTAACTCAGAAGTGTTTGTTTCTTTAACAAGTATTTCCTGATGGCCTCCTTTGCACTGGATTCTCTAATCCTCACTGGGGACGCAACATAAGCAAATCAGCCATTGATCTTACTTTCCAGCGGGATTTGGTATTTGAAGGTGTAGTATTTGAACTCAGGTCTCTGCTTATTCCATCAGTTTGGGACACTTGAACTAGCCATGTCCTCCAGGTTAACATCAGGGAATGTCACAGCTGCCAGGCAGAGATTCTCCAAGGACCTTCAAGAGATTCACTCTGGACCTGCCGCTCATCAACAAGGAACTCGAGGGACCGTACAAGTCTCCCGTGGAAGCTACTCGTGTGGCAGTAATCACACCGGAGCTAGGTTATCCTGGCTCATGAGGGGTAGACTCCTTGAAGGAAAGGGTTTTGACTTGGGCACATGGTTCTTTTCTCCCCTATCAGGACCAAATGAGGACCCACCAGGGGCAGATCCCATATCCATGGTCCCATCCCCTAAATTCTCTGTATTTTTTTAAGTGACCTAATTACAAGGAGGTTGTGTGTTATCCGGCTGGAAGAGTCACACTCTCACGCAGGGCAATGCACACACTTGATGAATAGTGTCAGTGTGTTCTCTCCCTGACTCCCCACAGATCAGCGTGCGTGGGGACCTACTGTGAAACTGATGGAGCTTAGACTTCGAGGCACTTGCACCTCATTTTGTATTCAAACTTTTGTAGTCCTTTACTTGAAGAAACTCCTCAAATCGCAAAAGCTTCAGGCAATGGCAAGGGATCAGCCCTTGTACACCACATTAACTCTGTCATATTTGAAAAGTTTCGAGTCCAAAGCACATCTCCCCACAGGGGCATGGATTAAATCCGTTAAGGGAAGTAGAGGCAGAGGCAGGAAGACAGAAGGAAAGGACGTGAAGGAAGGAAGGGGGTAAGGCAGATGGGCCTGGATCACTTTTGGGTAGTGTTGTCACAGATAAGCCTTAAAGTTCAGAGGCTAAAAACAACAACTCATTCCTGTTATGCTCAATAAACTGTCCAAGGTGGCAGCCCCCGATCAGAGGCAGCTCCTCCCATCTGGACATCCGATGCCCCTGGCATCTGGCTGGTGGCTCTTGGGGATACCCTCCCAGGTCACCCAGAGGTGGGGAATCAAGCAGAGTTGCATAGGAGGGTTTTATTCTTTGTGCTTCCCAAGATCAGGCAATATTCCACATTCTACTCTACGTACATGTCCCCCACTGGCTGAAATTCAGTCTCATGGCCAAGTACCCCTCATGGGACAGGAAGGCGGCCAGGACAAGGGAAGAAGAAGAGAATGTGTGTGAATGGGCTCCAGCACAAAGCGTAGCTTATGACTTCTCACGGTCTGAGAATATGGGTAAGCGCTGGGGTTTCTCTCGCCCCACACCCCTGTCCAATAACCAGGTCACCAGACAAACACAAGTAGAGCTAGACAATAAATGGGGTCAGTGGCACAGCACATGGTGGTCTTCGAGTCCTGTACTGTCTCCAGAGATTCTCGTCAACTCTTGAACAGCACAGATTTGAATGTGTGGATTCCTCATACACAGCTTTTCTTGTACACAGATGGTGCAAACTTATGGTATCAATAAATATGGACTACCTCTCTCATTCTTTTCTTAGTGATTTTTCTTTTCTCTAGTTCTCTTTATTGTTAGAATACAGTGCAGAATACATATAACATACAAAATATGTGTTAACTGTGTTACTGGTAAGATTTCTGGCCAACAGCAGGCAATTAGTGGTTAAATTTAGTGCCCCTCACCCCACATTGTTCAAGGGTCAATGGTAGCTTCTTTCCTTATTTGACAAATTTTCACTCTTAAGTTTGTAATTAAATAAATGAACGAATTCAGGCTTCTGCTACTGGCCCAGGGAGCAGATTTTGGGAGAAGACTAGAATCTGTGTCTAATAATAGCGATAATGACCGCGTCACCCATTTGGCTCGCACATCAGCTTACACAGCAACAGCACGTGTGGCGTTATCTTTGTGGTCTCCCCTCCACCCTCCCAGGCAGGCATGTGGCCTCTTTCGTAGGCAGATACTGAGACCCCAAAGGATGAACAGTCAGCCCCGGGCGGCACGGTGAGCACCCAAATTAGGATCTCGGCCCAGGCTTCCTGACTACCCCAGCAGCACCCTTTTCGCGTACTCGCATATCCAGGAGTTTAACCCAAGAGAGAAAAGGCAGTATCTTATCTCTGGAGCAAATGTCAAGGGCAATGGGTCTCCCTGGACTTCCGTTCACCTCCAGCAGGCTCAGCCCAGAAAGGAACAGAGGATGTGGATGGAAGAGAACACTTCAGGGCCAGAATTGGGGAGAAATACATCCCCCCGTGCTGTCGTGCCGGCTCTGTGCTGCACAAGTGGGTGAGAACAGGGCTGGGGCAGTGGTCCATGGCCCCGTCCTACTGATGGGGGAAACAGAACCGCAGACCAGGGGTAAAGATACAGAGATTGGGCCTATTGCAGACCCTCTGGTCCCTTTCAGATCCTACATAGATATTTTTTAATATGTATATTTTTATTGTTATTTATAACTTTTACACTTTGTATTCCCCTTGGGTAAACCACTACCAATTCACCTGTGATCCAGATCCTACATAGACATTAAAAATCAACGCAAACAAACACTCCTGGAGGGAAAGAGCCCCTCGGACTGAAAGAGGACTCTATCAGTGCAGTCTCTGCAGTAACTCAGGGCAGCCCTCTTTCTGCCCACCTGCGCCTCTGCAGGTGCCTGTTTTCACCAGCTCTGTCCCTCCGCAGGGCAGCGGCCGGCCTGCTTGCCCGTGACCTGCACCAGGGCGGGTCTTCACTGACCTCTCTCAGCAGGGGCAGCTCTCCTCAGGGCTGCCCGCCCGCCTGCGACCATGCAGGCCTTTTCTTAGCAAACCTGTCCCTTTGGGGGCAGCTCTTCCTGCCCGCTGTGTCTACGCAGCGTCCTTGACGTGCCTGTCCCTTCCCCTTAAACCTGTTTAAGTATAACTAAAGGCTCTGTCTCATGCAGAAACTCACAGCGTGCTGCTGAAGGGCGGCGCCGGTGAAACCTTTCCCAGAGTGGACCCAAGGACCCTGCTCTCCAAACCCATCAACTCCAAAAAACGACATCACTACCCCGCAGCTCACGTGGCGAGTGCATTTAGGGAAAGGCAGCTGTGCTCGCCTCTTGTCTGCTGTCCGTGGCCGTGTTTGTACACAGCAGCTCAAGCTACAAGACACTATAATACCCTCAAAGTCTAAAATATTTACTGTCAGGTCTCCCAGAAATAAAGTTTGCAGACCCCTGCATGGGTCAGTGACTAGCACAGGAGACAGAGAGAGCAAGGCCCACTAGGAGAGCTGGCGACGGAAGCCTGGCCGGGTCACAGGGGGAGCCAAAGAGGGGGCGTTTGGGAGCATCGTTTGTCTCTACTGGAGAAGGGGCCTGGCCTTCCAGAGAGGAAAAATGGATGACAGCTGGCTTGTATACGGGAGGTGAAGAGGAGTTCGCAAAGCAAAGGGAGGCATTCGGGCGTATGGGGCAGCTCATACAAAGGTGCCAGGGCCGGAATTAAATGTTTTGACTCGAAATATCATATTAAATCATAGAGATGAACTCGAGGGAAGACGCACTTATGGAGCCCCCACAGAGAGGCAAACGAGTGATTCGCATCATCACACTTAATGCTGGAAGCAGAGCCAGCAGCCGAGGCCGACCCGCTCTTAGAAACAGCACCCTGCTGACGCTGAGAGCCAGTGCTCGCCCGGGGCCTCAGAGCTGGGAGGAGGCTGTGACCCAGGTCCCCAAAGTCTCTGCCTGACCCTCCACCCCACCCGGGCCGCCTAGGCTGGCCTCGGGCCCACAGCAGCTGGGCGCTGGTGCCAGCTCACCTGTGGGCTGGGAGCAGCCGGCGGCGCGTTGGGCGGCGGGCTGTGGGCCTGTCCCACCAGCGCAGCCTCCGCGCGGAGCAGGGCCGGCCTGAGCTCGGGAGTGTCTCTGCAGCCGGCTGGCTTCTAAGTCGGGGAGCAAGCCTCGGGGCGTGTGAGCTGGGCCGGACACGCAGTCGAGCTGAAAAGCAGCCTCTGCACGCGGGCACGGAGAGCTCATCCTCCCGGCGGCTCGCCCTTCACCTGTGCCCGCACACGCAGCCCCGCACTCGAGGCTGCAGTCTCCTCGGACCGCAGGGAGCTGCCAGCCCGAGGGGCGTGTTTGCCTCGCTTCACCTGCAAGCTCGGAGCCAGTAGAGAAAACGTGTGAGGGGGGCCTTGTTTTCATCCGAACGCATGTTTAAAGGGCCCGACAGAGAGACAGGCTCTAAAGCAGCGGACAAATGTGATAAAACTGTTTTTGAGGATCTTCATGAACTCATTTGGGCTTTGAAAGATCAGCCGAGCTTCTGAAAATCTTTGCAGTCACCATACGATTGGATGAGGTCGTTTCGTTGCCTGAAAAAAAAAAAGGAAAAAAATGTGGTCATCATGGCAACTTTATGAGAAGAGCCAGTTTATTAAATTTATTTTATTGTGGGACATGTACACAGAGGACAGTCATTTTCTTGTGCGACGCAGGCTGTGGACCTCAACTTCCCAAACTGGACCCATCGGGCACCCCATGATCCCCTTAATTCTGGTAACTCCCAGATGTACGTCGTGTAGAGGAACTTGTGATTCTTGTCTTTTCGTGGCTGTTCATTTCACTTATATAAGTCCTCAGAGCTCATCTTCCCCTGTTTCAAAAACGTCCTTCCTTTCTAGGCTGAAGAACGTTCCCCTGGCGGTGAACGTCGTTTTGTTTCTCTCTTCCTCAGCCGCTGGCCACTTTGCTGCCCCCCCTTCACGGTGACTGTGAGTCATGCTCCTGTGAAGCTAAGCATACTACTATCAGAGCCTCTGCTTCAATTATTTTGGGCCTACATCCATTAGCAGAATTGCTGGCTCCTGCGGTCATTCTATTTTTAATAGCTGTTTTCTGCAGCGGAAGTACCGTTTTACATATCCATAAACAAATTTGCAAGATTGTAGGGCAAGTTCTAAATTGGTCCTGTAACATGCTCTGTGATACCAGGCTTTTAACCCAAAAGACTGCACATAGACACCTCAGCTGACTTACCGCTTTTTTTTGAGAAGGCATTATGTATGTCTAGAAGAAACAGAATTCTAAAATATTTTTGGTTCAGCACTTCAGAAGGAGACCCGTGGAGGGTGGACCCCATCCAACTGGAGCATGAATCTAGGCTACCCCTCAACTCCCTGTAAGTGTCTGAGTAAATTGTAGTGTGTTGGACACAAAATCAGTATGTGTCATGCACTTATAGGCAAATGATAATTTGCTACTGAAAACTATTTCCTCGGCGATGGTAAATCTTCAACTGCTCTTGACAGATTCAATTTTTGCAAAGCATCGAAAAGTCTAGAACAGGTGCGGAAGTAAAAGTCAGCTTAGCAGGTATTATTGAGCACTGACTCCCTGTAATTTGCTTGTTTGCTCTCAGCCCCTCCCACCCATTCCTGCAAACAGGCTTCCATGTTTGTCTCCAATGTGGTCAAGTTCCTGTTTCCCAAGAGACAGAAAAGTAGGAGGCAGAGAGTAGAAGTTGTTGGTGCCCCGCTCAGGTCCCTGGGGGTGTAAGTTCAGGGCGCCCAGCCCAGCTGCTGAATATAATGCTGCTGACAGCTTGTGTTTATCCCCTGCTTTTGTGCGGGCCCATTAGCACTGGAGCGCCCTGGTCCTTAGCTCATCTCTGATTGAAGGGTGGTCTTTTCCCAAAGCCCTTCCTCCTGCCTCCAACGCCAGGATGGAATGTGTCCCCCAGGTCTCCCTGCAGGCTCTGGCTGACGGTAGACCTTCCCTGCACCCCAGCACCGTGCGAGCCCTCCGCTCCTCCATCACGTGCCCGGCCCACCCAGTGAGCGACTTGCCCACAGCGGCCCAAGTCGGGCTCTGCTTGCAGAGAGCCAGGCTGGGGCAGGCGGAAGCCCGTTCTGCTGTTTCAGGCCTCCCACATTGGCTCTGGCTCCGTCATTATTCCAAGCCTTGCCCCATAGCTCACACTAGTTCCCGCTGCCTCCTGGTGATTCTAGATCGTTCCAGGTACCTCTGTGCGTGCCATAGGCTGCCTTCCAGATTTTCATCTCTGTCGGGAAGCCTCACACACTCGGCTCATTGTTCGTCTCCAGGGGAGGCTTGTCCTGCAAGGCTGTGACCTTCCAGGGCAGTGCCAGCTTCTGGGCTTTGGCAACACCATCAACAGCTTGGGTTCTCAAGCCTTAGAGGAAGCTTCCTGGAGTGGCTGGTAATCCTGGGTGGTATTAGCGGAAGGTAATCCTGGGTGGCCTACCTTCCCCATCTCTGCTTTTCTGGCACCTGTGTGATGAATTCTCTGCATTAGTTTCCCTCCACTGAGCTGCCTGGCACGGAGACTGTGTTCCCGACTGGGCACTGACTGCTAGGCCAGAGTTCCGACGATGTGGTGCTCGATGCAGAAGCATCAGAACAACCAGGCTTGGCGCTGTTATTTGCAGGCGTTAGCCTGGACCTCACAGCACTTGGACCCTGCTCTGACAGGTTTATGGGGGGAGGTGGGCAGCAGTGCCCAGGAGGGGCTGGCTGTGAGGAGAGCACTTAGCAGGGTGTTGACTCTGGACTGGAGTGTGAAGGACAGAGATTTTGCAGGATCGCTGCTGTAGATTTTCTCCTCTGGTCCAAGCCAGTTTTCCTCTTGAATGGTAACAGAAAGGGGTGCTGATCCCTCTTAAGCCCCTCTCTGTACTCCTGTGATGCAGCTGATGGTGAGTCAATTAAACTTCCAAGCTGCCAGCACAAGGGCATGAGCAGGGGCCTGGCAGTCAGCAGAACCTGCCAGGTGCCCATGAGAATCGAGACGCCAACGCAGTGGCTGAGGCACGTGGGGGGAGGGAGAGGGAGAGGTGTCAGAATGGGCGAAAGCTTTCCTGGATGGGTGCAAAACTCCTTTCAACTCTGATTGGGTGCCCTCCAGCCAGTCTTTCTCCCTGTGTGTGTGAGCTTTGGGGTCCACAGGAGTGGATTTGGGCACTCCACAGTATACCCCAAGTGTCCTGAGACTGGGGACCACCTGGGAGCTTGTCAGGCAGATTCTGGAGCTTCTCCCCATATCGACGTGGGTCACACCTTCCTGTGCTGTAGCAAACCTCGCTCAGGGTTGGAGGTGCACTGGTCTGGCCAGTCCGCAAGCCTCGTTCTAAAGTCTGTATTTGAGTCACGCTTGGCACCTGAGATGGGGAAGGAAGGATGGTTATGCTGGACTCACCCGGGGCATGTGCCATGGTCTCTCAGCTTCGCTGGGGTCAGGGATGCCTCCTTTTTCAAACTCCTTGTTACAATGAACTGTCCCAGTGTTTTCCTTCTAATGGGTTGACTCTTGTTTCTTGGACACACCTCGCATTTGGTTTTGTCGTCGCTGCTCAAATTTTGGTTTCGCCAAGTTTTCTAGCCTCTGGTCTCTCCACAGCTCAACTCCTTACATCCCACTCAGCCCTGAACCTCCCTGCACTACTGTAGAAACGTCTGTTGACCTCCCCGAGTTTAGCCACTTTGAGCTGCTCTGTCCACTATCCTCATGAGGACTTTTCCTAAAGGTTAAGCTGACCCGTCCACACCTGGCCCAGGGGCGCCATGACTCTCCGAAACCACAAAAGAAATCCGCATGCACACGTGGCCTTGAAGGACAGTATCCTTCAGGACCCCATTTCTGTCCCACTTCATCTTCTGGTGCTTCCTGTTCCAACATCTCCCCAGGACGCTTAGCTCCTCTCTCACTTCCTGCCCGTTTGTCCCCTGCCATTTTTTTGGTGCGGTGATGGAGAATGCTTTCACCCATCCCATTTGTCTTTATGAGAGAGATTCACTAATTGCCGGTCAAATACATTTTCCTTTCCTCTGGAAACACAGCTAGACCATATTTCCCAGTGTCTCTTGCAAGCAGGTCAGCCACATTCTGACTTTGGCCAAAAGAATGTATGTTGAACCTATAAATCTTTGAGGAATCCTCTGCTCTCTCTTTGCACTCATCTACTGACAGATGCATGATCCTGAAGGAGAGAGGAGAGATTCTGAAGCTTTGGGGCATGGAAGATTCCCAAGATGCAAGAGCCTTAAGCCATGACTGTGTAGCAGAGACCTTCCTCACACCCCACACTCAGCTGCTATTCAGTGAAATGTGGCGTGCATGAGAAATAATATGCCTTTAACTTGTACTGCACACGGGAAAACAACAGCAAGCAAAAATCAGAAGCTTGGTGTGTTAGCGAGTTGCTCCTGCATTGATGCTGCATCCAAGTCACTGGTTTCCAAACACATTATTCCTTTGCTCGTGGATGCGAAGGCCAACTCTAGTTTGGCTCCTGTGGGCTGGTCTCTGGTGGGCAGATCTATTCCTGGCAACACAGTTGGCTCCAGGCTGCACTGGGTCTAGCCAAGTCCAGAGGGCCCAGGTTGAAGGGGCTGAAGCTTTCCTGGGTGTGCATTCCTCAAGGCAAACCACTGGCTGGAGCCCAGGAGCCCAGCCGAACTGCACCAGCACTTTAATGCTATTTGATGACCTGCTCTCAGCAATACTGCTCACTTTCTGCTGTCCAAGCAAAGGAAGCTGTCGCCACCCTAAAGAGACCGGGAGGGGAGTAAAACATGCTGAGAAGTAACCTGAGAGAAGACAGTGGAACCTCACAGAATTGTCACTGTCACCGTCTGAGGTTCTCAAATTCTTCGAGAAAAACCACTGCCCACATCCTCCCCTCGTCCAGCAGAGTCCACTGAATCCCTCCTTTCTAGACTCTGCCCTTCTTTAATTTTTCTGTACTCTGACCTCTCCTCTCGCCCCCCACACATACGACACAGAATATACAGGACCTCCCCAAGATGACATACTCAGACTCTGACCCCCACCACGCCACCTGGGCCCTCAGGCTGAGCTAATTCTAAGTCCCCCATTTCTCTCCCACGCTATAAGATATGTTCATAATGCCAGGGTAGGAATTCAAACTCATAAAGGAAATGTTCCTTCTCTGGCATCCTCACAGCGGTGGGGCCCTGACCTCTCTCACAACCAGAACATGCCCATCAGAGTATTTCCTACCTGAAACTCCCTCCAGGAAACTCTCGTTTTTCCTAAAGTATGTCCAACTGCGCAGTCAGGAAAGAGGGACTTGGAATCTGATTCCTCCCGGGAGACTGTTTCTTCTTGCACGCCTGGGGACCTCGTCTCTGCAGGCTCCTGGCCAAGCACAAGTACTGACTGATTCAGGGAGGTGCAGGTGTCACTGCGGTGCTCATTTTACTTCCCTACTGCAGTTGACGTTTTAGCTGGGCACATGGTTATTCAGCTTGTGGCAGCTGGGCTTCTCCAGAGACACAGAGACAACAGGAGGTAGGTAAGCAGGTAGACAGATA